>OVAX01000716.1:0-67157 GCA_900406405.1 Lepidium africanum | reverse complement strand
ATAATATTTTAACCCAAAACACTACAATTTAATCATCATTAGGTTGGTTGAAACAAATTATTTAGTCGTTGAAAGAATATATCTTGAAATACTGAAGCCCTTTCTCCATCTCTTCTACCATAAAATTTATAGTATACAATTATTTTGTTCATGACCCTCCAAAATATGGGAAAATATATTGTTTGGTGGTTTCAATTTCCTGAAGCAAAAAATAAAAATAATTTAAAGATGTATATATTTGTTTAAATTAAACTAAATTTGTACATATATAGTTGAATTATGTGGAAAGAAATCTACAAAAGCTTACAACTCGATAATAAACATATATTATAAATTTCATTATAACCAAATAGTTACAACACTTCAATTTCAAAAAAACTCTAACTTGAAACAAAGAAATTGACTAATTAAACATATCCTAAACCTAGAAACAATAAACATGAAAAAAAAGAAAAGAAAAAAGAATTACATACCACGTTGATGCCAAGGAGAGAAGGAGAAAGCAATGGAAGAAATCAAAGAAAATTAAAAGAGAGAATAGGTTATTCAATTAGGTTAATAAATTTATTTATAGATTTTTTTTAAAATCATAATACCCTACGGTTTGAATTGGTGCTGTTTTATTGCTTCTTCTTGTTGAATCTTTGATAAACATGTAAAAATTCGATTTATATTTTTATATTAANGATAAACATGTATAGATTCGATTTATATTTTTATATTAAATTTAATATTATCTCCTTGTATTTTGATAAAACGTTTTATCATTAACATTATCTCCTTGTATCATTATCTTGTGGTTATGATATATTGTTTACAAATTAGATTTGTATTCTTGACTAAAAAATTATTTATGGTGTAATTTATATTTTATATAAGGTTACAAAGTTTACTTTTTTATGATTCAGAATTATAAAAAACCAGAAAAAAAGAATCATAATAAAAGTATGATTAATCCTAACGTGTATGCTTTGTGGGTAGAATTAGAATTATTTCATACTTTTTAAACTAAATATATCAATTATTTAAACATAATTGTAAATAAAATCTGTGTCAATTATTATAGGAATTGATACAAATTCATATTTATTTATTGACATCAATTCATTTAAGTGGCTCTTATTAATTTATATGTATCAATTTTAAAACTGAAACTAAGTTAACATCAATTTTTAATTGATGTTAAAAATATTGAGTAGATATATTGTTGGTTCAAGTGATGCAAACTTATATTTTACATCGATTGTTTTATAAGTGATGTAAATCAACATTAAATTGTATCAGTTTTATTTAATTGATGTAAAATATGTATTAATAGTGTTATTTGTTATAAATAATGTTAAGTCACATATAATGAGTCATTTATTTATAAGTGACTTTATATAGTGTCATTTATGTAAATAATATAATATTACTGATGCAATACGCATGTTTTTTTGTAGTATATGTACAACATACATGCAATTCCACTCTTTGTCAATTTATTTTAAGTGGAAAAACCATAATCTATCAAATAATTGTCTTTGTCTCATAAAGTCATTTTCGTTCTCCTACATTGCATAGGGAATCCAATGCTTAAGTGAGGATTAATAGGTTATATAGGACAATTCCTATTAGGGTCACACTTGTTGGTCTATATTAGTGTGCACCTAGCACTAATTTTTAGTTCATGAATTTATTCATTATTGATTCACTTGATAATATTAACCTAGGCATCAAGTAATTAAGTGGGTCTTTCATAATTGATATTTTTAATATTTTCTCGAAAATAGCTCTGTTATCAAATGCCCAGGTGTCTAGATCAAAACTCTTGTGGGCTGTGTGGATATATCTTGCCACACAATGCTTATGATAGTTCCGATGGTACTAGTAAAAAATTTCCATAGCCATCACCGAAAGCAAAGAGATACTCGAGCCATTTCGGCATATCAAAACTCCAGTAAAAAAAGTTACTATGGTAAGAGACGGTGATGCTGAAAAGCAAAAAGCAAAAAGAAACTCTGGCAAACCACTCAACTCAGTTTGAGAATGCTGGCTCTGCATGTTTTCTCCACACATCTCGAAGATTTTAGAAGAACAAAGTATTGTTCACTTCTTTACAAATATTTAAAGGGACTTCCCCATAGGAATAAGAATTTAAAAGCTTATATACTTCTAAGAATTGATATTGTTTTTTCCTTGTATTCTAAATATTATCCTCAAGGTACTCACAATTTTGTTTTTTGTACTATTAATTATTATGTCTTGTTCTTTTTGTAATCACTGGTCACAATGACCAACAACAACAATTAAGGTGTAAATGTTAACATCTAAATTTTACTGAATATAGACTCTAACAGAATAAGTTTAAATCAAATTGTAATAGCAGAATATAACTGAATTTGGTGGAATTCTTACATAACAAAACAGAGTATAAAATTATTTTGAATTATTTTGATTCTGATTACGTAATTTGGTGGAATTCTTATATAACAAAACAGAGTACACAAGCTAAATTATTTAGAATTATTCAGATTTCTGATTACTTAATGAAGGACTTATCAATTTAAAATCACTATTGTTCTACTAGTAAAAAAACAGAGTTTTATTATTATTTGGTACATTATTCAAATCAAATTATGTACTTCAATTGCTTTGTGTTTGTTACTTTTGCTATGTGGGAGTAGTTAATTAATCAGGTTTAGTATTTTTTATGTATTTTAAAAATCAATGATATAAGAACAAATATGGCTTTATGTAAGAGAGTTTTTTTTATTTATTGTTGATTTTAATGCCTAAATTAGCATGAGCACCTATTTTATGATTATAGGTTGTTTAACTCACAAAAAATGCTTGTTAGATGCCTGAAAAGACATATATGATCAATTAGTCCTTAACCGACGAAAAGTTATGTTAAAGCTAATTGTGAACTTATCAGACCTGCTTCTTAAAGCATGTTTAGATCTCTAGGAACAAACGAATGTTTAGGATTCTAGGTTGCTATACATAGTCGAGCCACGACAGTATGTTTACTATATAATAATTATGTGTTCAAGAATTGATTTTAATTTTTGCTGTGAATAGTTTTTTGCTTTAGATTACTTGTTTCCTGATGAATTCCCTATACATGGAGCCTTTTATTATTGAAGTTCATATAGTTTATTTGCTTTTAATTGTTTAGTTGCAATCACCACCATCACTTTGATCTGACTTAGCCTGAATTTAATTTTAAAATTCATAGTATAACACTTGATCTTTGTAGATTAGATCCTAAGTGTTACTTTGATTTGATATGTACTTGCAGTAGTTTAAGAGGTTAAAACTCATTATATCAATGGGGATTACTACTAGTTTAAAATATTATTTTAATAAATAAATAAAGAATATTGTACTTCTCAAAATAACTCAAAATAAATCCTCTAAAATAACTTAACTAATACTATAAAGAGAAATCATAACTAAAAATATCTATAATATTAAATCACCATAATATTTTAGCTAATAGTTTAAAATTTTGAATTCAAAAACCAAACTAAACCAATAAGAAATAGAATGTATCAAACCAAATTGAAATTGACTAAATAACCGAATAAAGCCTATATTCATATATCTCAAAGAAAAATTAAAACTCAACTAGTATTGATAACCAAATGTGTATCCAAAGTACCTGAAATGCAATTCAATTTAACATTAAAAAAATCAAAATTTTAATTATAAATCAGAATAGACTAGTCATTTATTTATTTTATTTTTATCGATTAATAAAAAAATTAAGTTATTGTAGAGCTGTAATATGTTTTTTTAAGTAGGATAGAAATATATTTTTGATAATTAATATATATTTTTGGCAATATTTATTATCTAATTTTCATAAAATTTTTGAATTAAAATTTTACCAAAATTATCACATATTAAATTAATATTATGTTGTAAATTTTAACGTATATTTAAGAATTTAAACAAAAAAATTTGCAAGAAAAAAAATGCAATGAACAATCACCGTGACTAATAGAAGAACACAATAATAGTTGGTTACTGGTCGCAGTCCCCAAAAGAACAGAGCCTTACTATAGCAAGTGTGATCCCAACCATTATATTGAGAAGATTTAGAGACTTTTAAGAGTTTGAAGAAATGCTTTCTTTAATTCACTTTCGAGATGCCTATGAAAGCGTACAAAGGAATCAAATAATTTCAAAAAGAGACGAAATAACCTTCTCATATTATTAAAAATTTAACAAAAATATTAAATACCAGTAAATACAAAAAGACAATTACACCATTCTACTTCTCCTCTCTTTTCCTTCGACTTCAACAAGAAACCTTTTTCTCTTCTCCTTTTTCTTACATTAATTTCTTACAATTTTCAATTTCGAGGTAAATTTTCTAATGTCTTTTTTTTTTCTTGTTTCTTTTCTCGAATCTTTGTTCTTCTTCTTCTTCTTCTCTTCTCTGAATTCATTTCCTTTTCATTCCAAACCTTTTACTCATTCTGGTAAGTTATAATTTTTTTGAATTTTGTTTCAGTTGTTGTAATTTTCTTGGATTCTGGGTTTGATTTTGTTAGAATTATGAAGTATCAATTGTTTCACTTGATATTTAGAAGTTAAACATCCAAAATCAACAAAGATTTTGTACCAATTTTTTAATTATTTTTTTTGTAATTATCTTTGACTTTTGGTTGGAAATTGTTAGGATTAGAGTATGTTACTTCTTTCGCTTGATATTTAGAGGCAACGAGCTAACAATTCTTCATATATATAAATTTTTTGAGATTTTTGAATTCATTGTAATAGTTCATGTTTAAGATTTTCGAGATTTCTATAGTTATTACTATAATTTATAGTTCATGTTTCTATTTTTTTCAATGATGCAGATATTATTTGCAATGGTGCATACAAAAAGCCCTCCATATCGTCCTCAAGGACCAAAAATAATAGAAGAAGAGGATGAAGACAACATTGATTCATCATTGCAAACGGTATAGTTGTGACTAACTATAATCATTAGGATAACTAGAATATATATAGAATAACTAGCAATACTAGTATAACTAGTTGTTGAGTTTCTGAATTAAAACTAGTTGTACGGAGATAAAATATGACAATAAACTTGTTATAGAAATTGTACCTACATAAGAAATAGTAATTGATAACACAAATAAGTTATACAAACCAGCTAAAGAGTAGTACCAACATTATCACCAATTAAGAAACCTCGTAATGTCTGATTAGATCTCAGTCGATACTCACCAACAGATGGGTACCTTGTCTCTTGTGTACTTCCTTTCTTTTGACCTTGTCAGGAGGTAAGACACAATAAACTTGTATATGATCAGGTTCATTCCAGTCAAACTTATGGAGAACTGAAAAATAGTCTTAGAATAAGACAACGTTCATTGTTCCATCGAATGATATGTAAAGCACAACTCATGTACATAAAGCTCATTTCTTGTACTCGTATATTCCATGGCAGCAGCAAGTGCATGTTCGCATGGGTATTTGTCTATATCAAAATGTTTGCAGCTGCATTTTTTTTTCAAATCAACCGAGTACTTTTTGCCTTCACGTCCAATCACACTATACTTAAGTTCAATGTTGTTTAACTCCTTTACTCGTAACTTCTTCGCAATCTCACATCTTGTATGCAACACACCAGCAACAAAGGGTACCAACTTTTGTGATGGGGATACTTCATTGGAAGCTTTCCATGCTTATTAAACCATTCAACAATTTTTTAAACAATTGCATCAATCATTGGCAATAAAGAATACTTCATTGCTTCTCTCAATATAGCATTGATAGACTCAGCGCAATTTGTGGTGTCAATGTTGTATCTTTCTCCAGGGAAATAACATCTTGCCCATTTTCTAACATCTTACCGACTTTCATGCTAATAATCATCTGCTTTGGGATATCGTATCTTGAAAGCATCATACATTCTTTTGAAATCAGCCTCTGTATAAGCTTGAACTCATTCTTTGAACTTCTCTACCACCAATTCTTTGTTAATGCCATGGACATGTGTCTTCACGTTTTGGGATAAATGATATATGCCGCATCCATGTTTGGACATCGGGTAGAACTCACATATTGTCTTGATAATGCTTGCATTTCTATCAGGAACGAACACAACTTTAGGATCATCTTGCACCACTCTCTTTAACATATTCATAAACCACCTCCAACTTGCATCATTCTCACTTTTAACTACACCAAAGGCAATTGGATAATGATGACAGTCTGGATCCTGAGCAGTAGCAACTATAAGTACTTGATGTGTGTCATGTTTTACCCTAAATAATCAACTACAAGTGCACAACAATGAAGTAGTAGTACTTAAGGATCAGGTATTCCACGAAGAACAAAGTTTACACTTTTGACTATCTATTCTATTTCAAGTTATACCAAATCGATATTAGAGATGAAAATCTAACAACTTAAACAGTTTGCAATCAATAATAAAAACATCAGGCATCGGGTATTCATCAGGAAACAAGAATCTAATCAGGGAAACTCTTTAGGGAACTACAGCTCTGTTCTCGACTTGAACATAAAGGTTTGACAAGTCTACTGTCGTGGCACTTATCACTCAATTTAGCAACCTAGAAAATCCTAATTTTCATTGGTCCTAGCGAAGCAAATGGCATTACCGAATATGTTCAATTATCTACAATTCAACTATCAACTGTCGTTGGCTAAAATCAATTTCTCATCTAAACTAGTTCTCGTTCTTAACAAACTTTTGGAAGGCTAACAACCTAAATTCATAAACTAGTTGATCACGCTAATCTAAGCTTTAAGCAAGAGTTTATATGGAGAAATTCTAACAATCCCTAGAATCCCTAATCATCGATTCCTAAATCCCTAGAATCCCTAAACCTGACAAGAGATCTACCCAGACACAATAAAAATATAGACAAAATCATTATAGAAGAAAACATGAAATTACAATAGAAATATAAAAAAGGGTTCATAAATTCTTCTCAAGGTGTGGAGAAATTTTTCTCCCTTCTTACAAAAGCTAAAACTACTGTAAAAAGGTCTCTCATAAGTTTGCTCTCTCTCCAAAACAAAATAAAAAAAAGAGTTTTTATATGGTCTATAACTCGTAGGTACAAAACAGGAAAATTAGGTTATCTCTCGTAGTTTCTTTTATCGATCGATCAAGGGATTGATCGATCGATCACTAATGAGTGGTCGATCTCCCACATAGCTTGGTCGATAATAAGTTCAAGCACTGCTTTTATTGTAGATGTGCTCGATCAATCATGAGATTTGAGGTTGATCGATCGATCACTAATTAGCGGTCGATCTCCCACATAGCTTGGTCGATAATAAGGTCAAGCGCTGCTTCTGTTGTAGATGTGATCGATCAATCATGAGATTTAAGGTCGATTAACAGGTCGAGCACTGCTTTGGCTGAAGATAGTGATCGATCGAGCAAGGGGTTAATCGATCGATCATTATTCTTTTGCTGAAAATCCAAAAAATGCTCCAAATCCTTCCAAACGAAACTCCATGGGTGTAATCCAAATTCTTCTCATTTTCCACCTAAAAAGACTCTAAAATGCAGAAAAAGACTCTAAAAACAAAGAATTAATGAGCTCAAAACCGATAAAAATCGAGGTATATCAGTACTCTACCATATGTAGTCTTAAGAAACGTCTCATCCACAATGATAACTTTTCTCATTCTATTAAACCCTTTATTGCATGCTCTTAACGCGAAGAATAGATACTTGAACTTGTTCTCTTCATCACATTCAATTTGTGTTACTGTGTCATGATTCATCTTCTCCAACATGTGCAAATAAGAAGGCAAAAGCATGAAACTTTCTTCTGAAAGTAGTAGAGTATGAAACTTTAACATCAAGTCTTCCTTGAACCAAGCCTATGAGATTTTTTGGAGTTAGAGTGTCAAACTGACTTGGATAATCCTCACGAAATATAGATGCAACTAATCCTAGTGTGCCTTTTCTTCTATTTCTGCTTGTACTCGTCTGAACACGGGAGCATGTGTGCATCTTGGTGTAAGTTCTAACTGAGAAACAATCAAAATTCTTGAGCTTTGCTACTCATAGAGACCACTTGCAACAACTACCACGACATTTTAACGTTAACAATGTGGTTGTAAACTTAATTGTAGCAACTACAAAACAGTTCCGATGTACAGCTAGCTCAACTAAATCTTGCACTACTTCTTACTCCCAAATTCTTGACCTAGACTCAAATTCATATCATCTTCCCATTCAAGACTTACAATCTGATCTTCTTATACATCATGTGTAACATCGTAAGAAACTTCTTCAAGTGGATAATTTTCACCATCTAAAATATGAGGAACATTATCTAACATAGCTAACTGATATGATGCTTCAATTTCTGTGTTCAGAGAAATCATACTACCATTAACTCTAGCATCCCTCTCAATCTCCTCATTTATTACATCTGCTCCACTACCGATATCATATCTTAGAAATTGCTCATAACTCTGGTTTTGTTCGATACCTCCAATGAGCTCCACATGCAAAATAATTTTATGTTGATTTCTACTCTCTTCCATTAAGTATCCTAATACATATTCATAATCCATAATATATGTTTGCCTCTTAGGATCCTCTAGCAAAGGAATGTAACTTAACTTCAACATTGTTGAAGAATCGAGTATCATAATCTTCTTCTTTAGTTTCTCAATCAACTCCAAATAAGTAAATTATTCCATAGACCTCTTAATCACAATAGTATATTTATGATCTTCTTTTTGATTCCATTGTACGTCATCACCATTTTTTGTATAGTGTCCTCCATAGTCAAAACGTATGACTATAAAACTTTTATTCATTTTCCTTGTGAAAAGAAGAAAATTAACATTATGATGAATAAGTTTTTTTAGTTATGCTAATTATACTGGTGGATGTAGTTATACTAGTTAAACCAATTATTCTAGTTGTTTCAGTTCTTGCAATTATACTAGGTTATCATGCAGTTTTAATAAAGTTAGTTGTCCTATTTATGCAAGTTGCACTAGCTCTACTAGTTAAACCCGTTGAAGCAGCAATAACTATCTACGTACGATTCTTAATAATTTATCCTCTGTAATTCATAAATTACAATTCTATAATAAGAAAACAAGTTTTTCCGTGTAAATCGAAGAATATTTTTAAATACACAAATTTTCAAGTTGGAAACATAAAATCCCAATTGAACAATACATTAAAACTATTTTTAACGTTAAAATCTCAATAAATACATATAATAAAAAAAACTACTAAAATTCACCTTAATAATCAATCATCACCTTGAGCTTAGAAAAAATGGAGAAACAACTAATGGAGAAGAAAAATAAAGAAATAGTATCTCTCACATTTTCTTCAAAATATTAATATATCACACCAACCAAAACACTTTTAATTTAAATTTCTCAGCTACCTTATTTTATATAAATATTATTAAAATAATATTATTTTAAAGTAAGGATAAAAAGAAGATAAAATTGTTGTTGGATGAAGGGATGTTATGTAGATTGTAGATATTTGGGAAAAGGTGTTTTTATTGATGTACAAGGTTACATATATATATACATAGTAGAATATAAATAATCTAAAACCAAAAGAGATAAGGAATATTCTAATTTACATATTTATCCTAATACGTCCTTCAAGTTGACGGTGAGATGTCCTAAATCCCCAACTTGGACAGTAAGTAGACAAATATAGGTGTAGATAGAACTTTGGTTAGAAGATCCACAGGTTGTTCTTGAGTAGACAGATGCTCGATAACAATGAGCTTAGAAGTAACTGCATCTCGGACAAAATGACAATCTCTCTCTATATGCTTTGTGCGCTAATGAAGAACAAAATTGGTGGCTATATGAATCACCGATTTGCTGTCACAATACATGGTCATTGGTTCGTCGTGAGAAAAACCAAACGTAGAAAATAACTCCTTCAACCACTTCATATCTTTTAGTGTATAGGCCATGGAGCAATACTCAGATGCAGTAGAAGATATAGAAACCATTTTCTGCTTCTTAGTCTTCCAAGATATGGGTAAATTACCAAGAAAAACAACATATGCATTAAGAGATCGTCGAGTAAATGGACAAGCACCCCAATCAGCATCACAATAGGCCGTAAGATGAAGGTCTGAATCTGAACGAAGTAAGATACCTTGTTCAGGACAACCTTTAAGATACCTTGTCTAGGATAACCTTTAACATTGTAAGGTTGCATTCCAATGTTCCTCGAGTGGAGCTTACATGAATTGAGATAAAATGTGTACCGAATAGCAAAGTGCATGTCGAGTAAAGGTCAAATAGATCAAGCGACCAACAAGTCAATGATAGGCATGTGGATCAGACAAGGGCGGACCAGATGCAGCGGAGAACTTGTGGTTAGGCTCAATCGGAATCGTTGAGGGTTTTGCAGCAAGCAAACCAGCCTTAGTGACGATATCAAGAGCATACTTCTGTTGTGAAAGAAAAAATCCATCTTTATTTCGAGCAACTTCAATGCCTAAGAAATATTTCAATTTCCCTAAATCCTTCATGTGAAAACACTTGCCAAGATAGTTCTTAAAGCGATGAAGTGTGGAGATGTTATTAGCAGCAAAAATAAAATCATCAACATATATGAGAATATGAAGAGAGATACCATCACACATATAGGAGAAGTGTAAAGAATCAGCTTTACTTTGTTCAAAATTGTAGGAAAAAAGAGTAGTACGGAGTTTAGAAAACCAACAACATGGTGCTTGCTTGAGGCCATATATCGACTTCTTTAGAAGGCACACGAGATTAGGATCAAAACTTTAATAGCCTGGAGGATGCTTCATATATACTTCTTCCTCTAAGTAACCATGTAAAAATGAATTGTGTACATCCATCTAATGTACTTCCCAATTCTTCACTACAGCCACATCAAGGAAAACTCAAATAGATGAAGGTTTAGCTACTGGTGCAAACGTTTCATCGTAATCAACCCCTTCAGTTTGACGATTGCTGAAAGCAACTAAATGAGACTTGTGTCTAGAAATTGAACCATCCGAGTTGTACTTGATTCTGTATACCCATTTGCTTCCAATAGCCTTTTTCCCTGGTGGTAAAACTGTATCAACCCAAGTCTTGTTGTGTAGTAGAGATTCATGTTCATTATCCAATGAATCACACCAAACAGGATCAAGACTTGCTTCTTTGTACAAAGAGGGTTCATGGCCCAATGTGACCGCTGCCATAAAAGCCTTATGGCGAGGAGAAAAAGCATGATTAGAAACATATTTCGATATTGGATACACTATATTACCTGAAATCGAAGAAGAGCCCAAAGAAGCAGAAGTGAGAGCGAGAGAGGGTTCATCTTTGACGGAAGCAATATTAATTACAAAGTTCTTCAGTAATACCGAAGGTTTCCGTGTTTGATGTCCGCGAACTAGGACTTCTAGAATACCAGAAGACGCATGTTTCTGTTCAGTGTTGTCCATTGTTAAAGGTGCATTAACAACCTCATTTTGTATGTAGCAATAAGAGCTTGATCAGACACTGATACAGGCGTTGAGTCTACTTGAGAGGAAATTGTCATAGTGGGAGAATCAACAGCAAGCATAGAAGAGGTAGTTGCCAGCGGAGGAGTCCAATCATCCACTACAACATGTATCGATATCACAGGTAGAGAAGGAGAAGCAAGAGGAATCCCTGGAAACTCGTTTTCTCGGAAAACAAAATCATGAGAATATAAGATTTTGTCTTTGTCAACATCATACAACTTCCAAGATTTCTTACAGGTATGATAGCCAATAAATAGGCAACGACGGCCTCTATCTGAGACTTTGTTACAAGGACGTCAGTGAGCAAAAGCTAAGCAACCAAAGGTACGTAAAGAGTCATATGAAGGTGACGTCCCATATAATAACTCATAAGGAGTTTTCCCTTCCAAATTTGGTGTAGGTGTGCGGTTGATTAAGTGAGCTGCAGTAAGAACACTTTCACCCCTGAATTTAACCTGCAAGTTGGATTGAAAGAGGCAAGATCGAGCAACATTTAGAATATGTCTGTGTTTCCTCTCGACATGACCATTCTGCCGCGGCGTGTCAACACTTGAAGTTTGATGTAAACTACCTTCTTGTCAAAGAAACGAGGATAGAACCATGAATTCGGAACTATTATCAGTCTAAATGGCTTTGACCGATTTACCAAATTGACGCGTTGCCATGGAGAAAATTTTTTAAGTAGATTGGCAACTTCCAATTTTTCTAGCATTAAGAAAACTCAAATAACTCGTGAATAATCATCAACTATGGTCAAGAAATAAGCTGCACCACAAGTTGAAAGTGTTCGATACAAACCCCAAACATCACAGTGTAGTAAATCAAAAGATAACAAAACTTTATTAGAAGTTGGAGAAAACATAGTGCGGGTTTGTTTAGCCCAAAAACAAATATCAAAAGACTCTTGACTATAAAAAGAAATGTCTGTATTATTGAATAAATGCGTAGAATTCAAAACTTGAGAACACGGATGACCAAGTTTGTGATGCCACAACAAACTCAGACATAGTTTCACAGCGGCTGAATGGATTGGTTTAGCAATAGTCATGCATGTGAAGTAGTAAACCCCCTCTCTCTCCTCACTGACTCCAATCAGGGTCCTCATAAAACAGTCCTACAAAAGACATAGTGTATCAGTAAATATCGTTATACCACCTGTCTGTTTGAGCAATTTAGAAACTGAGATCAGAGTGCAATTAAAATCAAGAACATAAAGCATGTTATTCAGCTTAAAATCATCTTGTAAAGCCATTCTCCCAACGTGTGTGACACGGGAATTCCAACCATTGGGAAAAGTTACAATAGAAGAGACAATAGGTTAAACATCTTCTAGTATTGTTCGGTCCCATATCATATGATGAGAAGCACATGTATCAATACTGACATCAGTAGATACTGTTTTACCATACACTTTTTCGGTTGCAAAACAAGCTTGTTGATTCTGAAGTAATGTTATACGCTGAGCAACTTGGTCTGAGGAAGGCAACACAGCGGAATAAGAAGTATCCAAAGATGCGGCTCGCATGGCATTAGCGCGTCCACAACCGCAAGAAGAACCACGTCCTCCTCCTCCTCGAGAAGAACCACATGGCTGCTGTTGTCGTTGCTTAGGATGTTGTTCCAAATACCTGTCCGGGAAACCATAAAGCAGAAAACACTCGTTGATATCAAGACCCTTGCGCTGACAATGAGTGCAAGCGAGGATTGTCATGATTACGTGACGAAGAAATAGCTGCCATAGTGATTGAATCTGATTTGACCGAGAAACCAATTGCATCACTGACTTGTTCCATCTTTCGAACGGTTGTAAGATGTTGTTCATCACGAACCACTCGAGCGTAAACATAATTCAAATTGACAAGAGGGTCTTCGTTGATTATTTGTGAGCGGATAAAATTGGACCTAGAATCATCAAGAACAAAGAGAAACCGATGAACCTTAGCATCTTCTCTCTCTTTTTCGATGTTTGCAGATGCCTCACACGTACAATCACAACATGTTTTCCACTCCTGAAGCTCTTCCCTAAGCTTTGTTAAGGTGCCAAAATATTCATGAACAGTCTTGCCACCTTGTTTGCAATTTGTGATGTTGTCTTGAAGAATGTGTAGTCTCACACTGTTTTTAACAGAAATACATGTTTTAATAGATTCCCACAGTTTGTAGGCATCACCAACATGAGTCATAGTAGAAAGAAGGGCAGGATCAATCGAGGTTCTTATCCAACCAACGATCATAGAGTTAACCAAAATCCATTGTTCAAGTTCGGTTGGAGCAGTCGGCTTAATGATGGTTCCATTGATAAAACCAATCTTCTGCTTTGCTTGTAGAGAGCTAGACAATTCAGTAGTCCATTCTATGTAGTTATCACCACGAAGTGATACTGGAGTAATCAGAGATCCCGGGTTATTTGAAGGATACAAGGTGTAAGGAGAACGAATAGAAGAAGCAGTAGAAAGAGAACTATTAGTTTCGTCACCCATGGCGTGAGGAAGAAGAAATCGTTTCGTGAAGATGGAAGAGAAGAAGAGGGGCGACGGCAGAAAGAGAAAAAAAATTAGGGTTCATGCCCTAATACCATGTAGAAATTTTGGGAAAAGGTGTGTTTATTAATGTACAAGGTTACATATATATAGGTCTTGATTGGTAAGGCTTTTTCTTGAGCATAATGTTTTTATAGGGACCAATTATATTTATCTATTTTAAATTCTTTAAATATGATTGGTTCCTACAAGAGCATTATGCTCAATAAAAAACCTTACTAATCAAGGCCATAGTAGAATAAAAATAACCTAAAACCCAAAGAGATAAGGAATATTCTAATTTACGTATTTATCCTAATATAGATTAATGAAAGTTAGACTAGATTTTTTTTTCACTCTTAAAATTATTCTAGATTTTCACTCTTTACAAAGGTTTGTTTAAATAGAAAAAGAATTAGGTCGACAAAGCTGTCAATCTCACTCCAATCCCCAGGTCTTACAAGCAGCCAAATCGGTTGGAAACTTGGAGAGGAGCCTTGTTGATGCTTTTGCCTTTGTCCTTCTACAGTGTACGGTTTGCAGAGATGTTGCAGAGCTGCAGGTTGCCGTTGCATTTTTGATGATGGGCTGAGCTTACAATAGCTTTTGTAATGGGCTTGATGTTCTGTTTTGGGTCTGATGTACGGTCCACATCTTTTTTACTCTGTTTATATGCTTGCTCTTCATTTGTCGACTACAAAGAGTTGTTTGCTCTTATAAATATTTCTCTAAAAAACGCACATAGTGTTTGATTTATTGTTTGTAAAACGCTAATCAATAAATTATGCATTCATTAGTGTATCAATACTGAATTTTGTTTTGCAAAACCGTACTGCTTTAAAGTTCACCAAGGCCTATATTTTTCTTCACGACTCTTGTGTGTAAAACAAGTAATCAAATGTTGTTACACTTCCGATTCCCTTGCTTCTCTTCGTACCTTTTTGCTTTATTCTTCTTCTAGCGACTTCCCTCTTTGGCTTCTTCTTAATTTCCATCCAATGCATCGTCGTGAATGAGCTCGGGAATTCGGTAAGGTATCTATCTCGTGAATTTTGGTTTAAAATGTAATATACTCTGAAATATTTATACAAAACTCATGTGTTTAATTAATGGTTTAAGCTCATCATATTGATTAAGGTCTCAAAACGGAGAATATAACTGCGAAGGAAAAAGTTTTTGCTTGGAAGATATCAAGGTTTCTTATCAAGTTTAGCAGCCATGGAAGTAAAGACTATTCATGTTTGTCCATTATTTTTAAAAAACGCTTTCAATTGGTGAAAAGGCTGAAATGTTGTGTATGTTCCCTACACTGTTTGTCCATGATATAAGCTCCTCGATTACCTGCAACAAACAAACAAAATCATTCCAAAACCAAGATTTTGTGTATAGTGTTAGGCGTTCGTGTATTCAATTCAGTTTTGGTAAGTACCGATTGGTTTTGGATATTTCGAGTAGAAGATTTTTCACACATGTAGGTACCGAAACAATTTTGGTTAGGTTTCGGTTTGTTCAAACAGTTTTGGTTTGGTTTTGGTAGTAACTTTTTTTTGTTTTTTGTCAACAATTGGATCGACAAGACCCGATCCATAGTCTAGCCCAACCCTTAAAATTCATATTTAATCTAGCAACTGCGTAGAGGGGAGGAATCGAACCCTAGATGCCATAGTAATTAGCTGGATCATCCTAACCACCAGACAACTCAGCAATTTTTGTTAGTAACTTTAAGAACTAAAAATACTCGAATTTCCGAGAAATATTAGAAAAATACCCAATTTTTTCAAAAAAAACTACCTAAAATTCCCAAAACATTTTTGATATAGCATAAGATTATCCAAAAATTAAAATACCCAAAATTACTTTAAATACACAAAAAATCAGTTTGGTTTTAGATACTATGTTTATACCCACAACTATAAACGAAAAAAAGAAAACCATTAGAGATATTCTTTTTTTTAATCTATGTTACAATGGTTCTCACGTTGATAATTTGCATTGTGGAGATTGTCTATAATCTACTCAACTACACTCTCACAAATATCAAAGGTATGTATCTATTGATTCCCAGACTGGTTCTATGCAGCTATACTCGCAGTGGTTAATTTGTGAGACATAACACGTTATGACCTAGCCTCTTCCTCTAGTGTAAGTTCTTACACAATTCATGTTCAATTTCTTGCTCACCAACAATACAACAATCAAAATATTTATGTTTGGGAAAAATTGTGATTCGAGCTTCTGATGCAGTCTATGAAATGTGTTATAGATGAAGCTTTCAGGCAGGGCAAATAGAGTCTTAAATGATATTCTCAACCATTGTATTTGTGAGTTTTTCTTGTGTGCCAAACTTAGTATAAAATTTTGCTCGGTTGGACAACTTTTTAGAAGTGTTTCTCTATTCAAGGTCTTTGTGGATAACTTTGCCTAATTAAAGCTCAATCAAAGTACAGAGGATTTAGGAAATGTTGAAGTATCATGTGTCCTAAAAGAGACAATGATGTTGCCTTATCTTCTTTGGTCGATAAACACATTGATGACCTTGATGCAGTCATGAAGCTGGTTAACTTATTGTCTTAGAAAAAGTTGAAGAAATTATTTCTCAGCAATCTGAGAATTTCGTGTCTCCAACCAAGAAAATGGATTTTAGAGATTTTGTATAAGAGATTCACTGAGAATAAAAGGTGAGATCAGTACATGCTCAGGTTTCACAAATCTAGGAAATACTGCATAAAAACTTAACAGTGATGATGAGGTGAGAACATTGCACACATGTCTCATAAATCATGGAAGAGTATAACAATAAATTATTTTGATACGATGAGGTAAGCAATTTAGAAATCTCAGCTTTTAGATGATAAGTCCACTTTGGTTAAGAATATATTGGAGTTATTGAACTGTTGATTGTTGAAACTACAAAATTTTGAACCATTTTATGGTGGCTGCAATGAACATGTAGAACTGTAGAAGATACCGAAGATAATATGCCTGATAATGATTATGAGCAGCCTGCAGGAAAGCACAACGTGGACGCATAGTAAAAGTGCCAGTGAAATTTTCACCTAGACGTAGAAATATTAAAAAGATAAAATGTAATTTCTCACAAAACATGGTTTCTTTTAAAAACTTAACATTTATGTATTTGCTATAATATATGTGCAACCTCAGGTTTGTAGCAGTTAAATCTTATCTCAGAAAAGTATAAACTGTGATATTGGATGTTTTCATGTGGATTATTTTGTCTCAAAACCTTCTATTGGATTATTTTGGAGTTGATATTAGTGCAACTTAATTTATATAAATTATGTGGGATCAAAGATGTGATTTTTTTTTTGGTCAACATTAGGCCACAATTGGTTGGTCTATTAGCCAAGTTTCTACATAATGTAGCCGGTAGGATTTGATCTCAGGATGTGCAAGTACGCTTGCCTTTAGTAGGCTTACCACATGCCAGTAGGCTAAAGACCACCTGCGATCTAAGATGTGATTATGGATTTCATTTACAATATTTAGTGTATGAATTTAAAATATATATATATACTATAAACTTATTTAAAAGTGTGTTAATGGGTATGTTTAAAAATGAGTGGTTAAAATATAAGCTCGTTTGAAAATGGGTGGTTAAAGATAATAGTTAGCAAACCTCTATAGATAACTCTATTTGGAAACAACAATTGGTAAACGCCCATAAATTAACTGTTTGGAAAAGAGGTTAAACGCCCATAAAATAAGAACAAGCGCTCATTTTAACCATTGATTTTCAAACAACAAACAGCTAATACAAAAACCGTTTAATGTCAAGAACAAATGACATACTTATTTATGTTTTTGGGTAGTTGTTACATCAATCAAAGTAATAAATTTGAAACTTAAACAAAAGTTCATGAATATCAATTCGCAACAAATCCTTATCTTGAAACAAAGTTTCTTTAAGCAAGTTTTTCTGAAATTTCAATGAGATGGTCACAAAGTTGACGAGGCTTGCAAAACATTGGCATATGATCAGTGTCCTTCATCTCCACCACAAGATTCACCGGAAAGTTATCGATCATCCATCTTTGATGTTCTTCTCGAATGCCTTTGTCTTCTTTGCAAACTATGAAAGCTCGAGGAACAGATCCATACCCTTCATCAGAAAAGTTCTTAATTTTGGATAAGTCATTGATAAACAATGATCCAGGTCTTTTTAGAAGCAGTCCCAGTTCAAGATCCTAAAAATGCAAGAATACAACATTTACCAAAACTAGAATAAGTAAGAATTATGTCTTTTATTTTTCAAACTAAAAGAATTAATTTTTTAAAATCTATTCGACATTTGGTCAAGTTGTTAAGTGTCACACCGTCTTCCCCATCCATGCTCGACTCCAAGGAGCCTCGTTTGTTGATATTGTTAGAGGTTTTAGGATAAAAGAGGTTTAGCTTTGTCGATCCAATTGTTTACCAAAAATATATATTTGGTCTTGATCCTGATCTTTTTATTCTTCTGAATTTACAATTTTAGTTACCAACTCTCTTATATAAAGATGTTTTTACAAAAATGGTCCTTTTTTACCAAAAAAAAAATAACAAATGCTTTCTTGGATAAAGTTTACAGATTTAGACATATTTGATACCAGGAAAGAATAAAAAAAATTATAAATTAGATGGACCTGTTTGAAATTTGGCTTTGTTTTTGTTGTTTTGAAAAATAAAAATCTTTATATGAGATTGAAATTAAACCAATTATATTTTAGTTTGTTTTTCACTCTAAAATATGATTGGTTTGATTTCAATCTTATACAAAGATTTTTGCTTTTTAAAGTAACCAAACAAAAACAATTACTAATTGGGAGGGTCATATTGAAATTGTTTGTTTTTTGCTTTGAAAAGTAAAAATCTTTTGTGTATGATACTAAAAGTAAACCAATCATATTTTAATTTATTTTTACTCTAAAATATATAATTTTAATACTTTACAGAAAATTTTGTTTTTCAAACAACAAAAAAGCAATTTCAATCAGGATATTAAACATGTAATTCCCACAACTTAAAATTCAATTAAAAGTATAAACGTCTTTTCGAATAAAATTATATCTTAATATGTAAACCCCACAAAAATACTCTTTTACAATTCTACTTTAAAAAAGAGTTTTCTTTTAATTATTAAATTTTTATATTAATTACACACTTTTATATTGGTTAATGCAAAAAAAAAGTTAACTTATCTCCAATATAATCAAAGTCATAGTCTAAATTTGACAGTCGTAGAAAAGTCTTTTAAACTTATTTTTTAAAAGTCTCATACAGATCCTTTCGGATTGAAGACTATAATTTTGTTTTCTTCTGATGCAATAATTGTAGGACCCCAGATTCTGAAAACAACAAAATTTCTAAATTGACTTATTTTAAATATGCACTAACTTCGTATCCGTGGAGGCATGACCTATACAATGCAGACAACTAGACATAATCATAAATACATACTTAAAATGTAAATTTTAGTCCAGTATATGTATGTTTTAGTCATATATTATATATAACAGTTGCTGTATAGTATAAAATTATGCCATATTTTAAATAAATAAAAAATTGCTATGGACAAATATGCAAAATCCACAATCATATAGTGGAGTGTGTTAAAACTGATTTATAGGATGGTATATTCCATCAAACCAATATGTAATATCTTAATTCACAGTAAAATCTATTTAAATTAATACTCGTAATAAATTCTATAAAATGATTTTTTTCCGTCAAATATATTCCATTAATTATTGAGCATTCAAAGTTACAACATGTCTTAAGAAATCTGGAAAATAATCAAATAATAGTCAATCTTTTGTTGAAGCTGGACAATTTTTTTTTTCCGTCAAATATATTTCATTAATTCTATAAAATGATTATTTGGTTTAATTAATATGTCAATAATTAATATTTATTAGAAATTAATAAAAAAAATTATAATTCTAATGTAGTTCTAACATTATTAATTTATAAATATTTTACTGTGTATTAAATAGATTGTAACTAAAAAAATGGTTAAAATGTGATAAATAATTCCGGAGGGACATACATTCTATCGAAATTTTTTGACTAGAAAAATAATGTTGGTTTCCATAAGGAATTTCTGACATAATGAACTCTTTAACAAAACCGTCCAAAGATTACCCGAGATATGGTAGAAAGATCAAAATCCATCGGGAGTAATTGTATAACTACTTTATCGAAATAAATAGATACTTATTTATAACTATTAATTTTCATTCATATAATAAATAATCACTAATTTGATTCACATAAACAGGTATTAGAATCTATATAAGATTGAATCAGCTAAATTACCTCAACAGGAGAAAGCTGATAAAGACCATACTTCATGAACTCACGGCTAAATAACATAGTCAGTCCTGTATTGTCTGAACCGTATGGTTCGAATTCGGTGCCCAACCATGATTCTTGTGACATTTTGCTTCCAAACTTTTACACAATCAGATAAGAAAATTCAAATTCAGATTTATTTTTTAGTTTAATACACTTAAATATGCAAGAAAACAAGGTAAAAGCTCTGACAACTAGGCCATTGACAGCCATATAAATGAAATTATTCGTTAAATTCTATATAAATGATCTATAATTAGCTCATCTATAGGCCACAAAATATCATAAACTATAGTCCACAAAAAAAGGACACATGATCAAAATCAAATCGAGAAAACTCCAAAAGTATGGGTAGCTAAAGAAACAGAAATTTCTCCAAAAAAATATATTTAAAATTTTATGATCTCTTATAATTAACTTGCATTTCTAGAAATGAAAAGTAAAGTTGCAAAAAATGGTGATTTCGAATTTTTTTTTTTTTTTTTTTTTTTTTTTGCGAAAACCCATAGAAATACGATAATCAACATACATGTAAGAAAGACTAAAATAACAATATAAAAATAAAGGAGATACCTTATCCAAGACGAAGGATGGTGAGTGTTTGGTGTCAGGCATGAAAGCAGTTAAGAACACACCGACAGAGATTTTGTTTGGAAATTTCTCCATAGCCATGGCTAAACTCAACCCACCAAAGCTATGACCAACAAGCACAACCTTCTCATCATTTGGTAATGAAGCCAAAAGCTTCTCCAATGGCTCTGTGTATTCTTCACATGTGGCGATGTCTTTGATCGATCTGGTTGTCTCTCTACCAGAAGCAGCTAAGTCCACGGCCGTTACACGGTGACCCATAGTCTCTAGAAGTGGCTTGACCTTGTACCAACACCACGCACCATGGCACGACCCATGTACTAGCACAAAATGTTGTTTCTTCTGTTCCTCACACATTCTTTTAGTTTTTGGTATTCTCTTATTGATCTCAAACCTACAAGACACAAACCAGACAAATACATGGAAAGATTTTATAGGCAAATTTTGCAGAAAAAAACAAATAGAAGAATTTTCTTTTTTCTTGGGTAATTTTGGGAAGTACGATTAAGTCAAATGGAGACTTATTTAGTCATGTGGTACATGAGTACTCTTCGCATGCTAAGTAAAGTTTTTTTTTTTTCTGTTAACATAGCAATATGTTAAGTAAAAATGTTCTCATTTTAACATTTTAGAAAATAATTGGATCAATAATGTATTATCTATAACTCAAAACCTTCTTTAACTCTAAAAAATATCACGTAAAGTAAATGGGACTTAGAATTAAATTCGATGGAGAAAACAACACAAATATCATTTAACCACTTGACTATAATCATTCTGCATCATTTCAACTTTAATCTAAAGAAATAATACAACATATACACATGAGAAAAATTTTTAAAAAACTTAAATATTGTAAGATGTTAGTATTCTAATGTGAAAATATCTTATATTCGAACAGAAAATTAAGATCAGTTCTTTTCAGTTTGATGATTGATCCAGTTAATGATTTTGGTATTATGAGTTTGATTCCTTTCCCTACAAAAATTTTATAGACTAAATTTTAGACTATACATAGATCAAATTTTTAGTTCATTAGTCCGATTGTTGAAAAAATTATAGGTCATTTTATTTACTGCCGAGTGATTTTGAATTATATATAAGACATCAATTTGTTTAAAAAGTAGATAATTGATGGAAAAGCAAAAAGTTAATACATAATTGATTTAAAATTAAACGAAATCAATATAATGATTTTAGTCTAATGGCAGATGGTATATCCACTAAAGACAGGTATACTTACACATTTTGGAATCGAGTTTTGCTATCTGTACTATGCGAGAACTTGACTAATAGGCCGGCCAGTTGTAACCCAATATTGACAAAAAAAAATTAAACGAAAAAATTGCAAATATGAAACAGAGTATTAATGTAGATTAAACAATTATATAAATGTTGAAAATTTAATAATTAGTTGATTAAATAAAGTTATAGCTAAACATCAGAGAAGGAAAGACTTTTATCTTACTTATGTTTTAGATTTTTTCTTCAAAAAAAAATTGTCTTAAAGGATAACACGTCCTTGAGAAAATTATAAAATTAATAAGGTACACATATATTAAATTATGGGGTAGCTAGCTAGGCACTGGAAGATAGTATAACCCATGGAGTATAACTGTATTTATATTTTATAAAGTCAAATTTGCATCTATCTTTTATGTTATCCTCAAAAACACTCACAACCACGTTCTCCTTTTATTCTTTCTTATTCCAATAAATTATTAGTACTATGTTTAAATGATTTCCACCAATTGAACGAAAAAAGAAGGAAAAATTCCGGATAAAAAAAAGATTAACATCATACACTTGTTTCAATATAAGTATGTATTGTTTCATTGTCAGCAAAAAAATTAATTAACTAATAACTACTCAACCAAACATATCAGAATAGAGTTTACAAATAACTAATCTGATATTGACGGATCGGAGAATCCACTATAAAATTTAGAAAGCGAGGAATTAATAAGATTGATAAAAATTTATTCTTCTAAAATCTTTCAGATATAAAGAATTTGCTAGTTTTCAAGGTCACTTCTAAACTATAAAGTTGAGATGAGAGACTCTTTTTACATTTTCAAACTCTCATGCACACTTCTATATTGTGATTCGGAAAGTAGAACCAGCCAAATCCAGATAAATAAACTTATTTTACTCCTAAATGAATATTGGACTTGTTAATACTAGTTGACTTATTATATATATAATCGTATAAAGCTGTAAATGCTAAGAGTTTATTGAGTTGTCATTATCGCCCACCTAATTCATTGACTTCATTCACTAATGTTTCAACAAATGAATAGACTTAGTCACCAATCTAATAAATGCAACATTAACTATGTATAAACTATTATTATCTCTAGCTTTTCACAGGGTTAGTGGATTTGATCTTATAAAAAAAAACAATTCTATCATGGATTTGAGTCATTTTCAAAAATCTATCAAATCTTTATATAAATTTTAAATTCTATCATACATTAAAAAAGTTATCTCAAAAGATCGTATTCTTGTCATACGTACGAATATATTTGTTTTAAAAATTTGTAAACATCTCAGAAACCCCAACCTTTTTGTAACATATTATTTAAAATCTTACTTAACATATTATTAACATCAACCATATATCTTATGTTTTTTTAAATATTAAATATATCTCTTATGAATAGAAGAGAATGTCTTTTTGTCAAACTTTAAAATTCTGCAGGCCGATTACTCTAAGATTCCATTTCATAAGGTTATGTAATTTTCATTCATTGGAGCTTTGTAAATATGTGGTAACTATAGAAACATGTTTGAACAATGTAGAATTGTATTTTATTAGACAAAATTTTTATTTTATTTAAAGTTTGTGAAGAAGACTAATAATACAAAACCAAATCACGAAATATTTATGGGAAAGGATCGCTTTCTAAAAAACTTTTGGTAGGGTTAGAATATAGTACTATATTAGTACTTGTCCATAATACTTTTTGTCTGTCAAAAATTTCCAGAAATATATAACATCTAATTTTGTAACGAAATTATAAAATTCTAACAAATTACTTGGTTAGCTTAATAGGCAAACTATATAAGTGCATTTTGTACATATATTAAGCCTCGTATTGAATTTTATATATAATAAAATAAAAATGAGTATTTTTATTGATTCATTATTTGGATTTACAGTTCTGGCCTTGTTATAAAGATTGATACGACTGCGACAAAACAAATTTAATAACAGTAAAAACGGTGAATGACTCTTATGGTGATAGTGTCATCTTTATTAAAAATCGCTATATTTAATCCCTATATCACCAGCGTCTATTTTGAGCAAGCTTCTGAATTATTTTTGCCCTTGCCGGTAACTATTTCTTCTATCATGACTGCTGTTGCAGCGATTTTGATAAGAACACAGACTCTAAATGACAGTCTAATCTTAAACCAAATTATCAACTTTATGATTTAGAATGTGTGGTACCAAACTGAAACGAAAATGATCTGAAACAGCTTCTATATATAACTTTAGAAAAAGCATCCAAATACGTTCATGAAAAGTGTCATTTTTTCAGCATAAACACTATCTTCAAACTATTTGTCGCACTTCCATCTTATTTTTTATATATTTGATGAGTAAATAATATCCGATATTTCAACGCCATAAAATGGAGCCCACGTTGAGTTAATTCTTGTTAACAAAGTCGTCATCGATCTTGTCTTTAAATAAAAATAGACAAATATAAAGTTCCTTTTTTTCATACTGCTACATTTACAAAACGTCAGAAAGAAAAGTCATATTGTCTTATTTGATTGGGTTCCAACAAGTTACCAATATGAGGCTCGTGATTTGAAACGCATCACTGTATATAAGGAATGCTGTCCTTTTGTTTAAACGTCACACCCTCGTGACCTTATTAATACTTACGTTACATATATATATATATAACGTATATAGTTTTTTATTCAAAAAAAACAAACATTATAAAGTACGATCTGCAAAAAGCATTATATGTAAATTATGTGAAAACTAACATTATGAATAAAACTTGCAAAAAAAAATCTTCAGTATAACTATCGTTTATAACTGACGTTGTAGTATCAAAACTTAGTAAAAAAAAATCATTTTAAATCTAAAATATATTATTATTATTATTTGCTAATTATTGCTTGTCTTAGATAATCGTAGATTGATGAGATTAAAAACATAATAATTTTTTTAAGTTATCCTTCTTGTGCCTAAGTTGCGTCCAAACTTTTACATAATGATAAAAAGAAAAATCAAATTCTAATTAATATATTACACAAAAGAGACAGGAAGATACACACTATCCCATAATGAGTAGGCCTATTGACAGCCATATAAATAACTATTGGAATTTAATTTTGGATTTAACCTATTCGTTAAATTCTCAATACATGATGTATAAGTTACCTCATGTAGGCCACAAACTATGTCATAGATTAAATTCCAAAAAGGGAATCATGATCAAAAGATAAAAAATTCCAAAAAAAGTGTTGGCCGCTTAAGGAAGAGAATTGGTATGTACATTCATTCAAATAAATATCATGATGGTTTGACAAAAGAAAAAAATCCATAGGATCGATATACAATATCACAGGGGATGGGATGTATTCAACCTAGAATTTTAAGTGATTTTAAGCGTCGAATGGTATGTAACTTTTTCATATTTTCACATTTTGAAAACGTGATTCCACTGAAAATGAAAAAAATGAAAATTAACAAGTGTTTTTTAAATCTATCCTGCACGTTTTATATTTTTAACTAGTTTATGCAAAACTTGATTCATCTACTTAAGAAGATAGTTTAGTAACTAATGCAAACGTGTTATACGTACGTGGTAGATTAGTAAGATCAACTTGTTCATGCTCCTACATCAGAGCTGTTTGAGATTCAATTTTAAATATCTGAATTTTGGCATTTGCCCTATGTCGTTTTTCAAATTCTGTTAGTACATGTTGGTTTTAACCTACTTGAATTTTTTTTTTTGGGATTTTGGATTTTTAAAACGAGTATTGGTATTTTTTTAAATATATATTTAATATTCATTTTTGTAATTTAGTAGTATTTATTTTATGATTCAGCTATTCAGCAAAAAAGTACCATTCGTGTGTTTTAATCCATTCAGTTGTTTCATAATTCCGTTCAGTGTTATTCATTTATTCTAATAATTTCATTTATATGATTCTGCTATTTCATGATTCAGCTATTCAGTTGACATACTATTCAAGCCCTTAGTTTTATTTTTCTTAAATTACTTGTTATTCAAACAAGAATTTCTAAATCATTTTTTAAATCACCTGTTATTTAACTTAAGTATTTATACAAAATCACTTAAAATAATTTACAATCTCATGTTATTCAATGAAATATTTATCAAAATCATATCAAATCTACTGTTATTAAAAATATAAGTTTTTTTCTCAAAACAAATATTTCACATGATTTTAGAAGATTTTGAGTAAATTTTTAGTTAAAAAGATACCGTTCAAAATTTCACATATCAAGCTGTGATTTCAGAAAAGAGAAAAAATAAAATAAAAAAGGTTTTTCGAGAGCAATACAGAAAAGAGTCTCAAAAAGAGAAAGATAAAATGAATTTCTCCATGGTTAGTGTTTGCAATTTGTTCCATAGTTAGTGTTTTCGCTTCCGACATCAGGAGGTTAATCACCATCCTGTTTGTTAATAGATTAGATCAACAGAGTAATGCTTTAACCAAAGACTATTGAAAAAAAACATACCGAGTTTGAATCATTAACAAGAACATTCATCACTGCAAGCCTATGAACCAGAACATTCATCACAGTGAGCTTATGAGAGCATCTCTATAGTGTCTTTTTCGTTTCTTAAAAAGTTTCCACACAAGAGAAAACTTGATTCAGTATAAAGAGCTCAGTGATTGATAAGAGAGAGCTTCAATATAAGGAATTCATTTCAGATTATTGTCATATAAATAACACCAAAGGGATATCTCTCTTATTGTTCTTAGCTCACCCGAAACAGCGAAAGAGGTTACCATGCGTTTGTGGTTGTTTCTGTAAATGTTCTAATTTTCACAACCACTATGAAATTCAATGGTTGATTAACAGGTTTGGAAACTGAATCATGATGAAAAGTAACCCATCTTAAAGAGTAAACATGAGCATAACTAGAAGTCCTGGCACTACTGCATCAAAACCAACTTCAGAGCTCTCAAAGGTACAATTTTTTTTATCAGAACTTAGACTGAGTGGTGATTAAATCAACCTAACTAGACGAGTATCCTAAATCAAGTCTCAAACTTCGGAAACAGAAGCAATGATCAAAATCTGAAAATCAAAGCCACTGTTTTTATATAAAACAGTAGTCCATATATACATACTTACGAATGTACCGACTAAGCAAGCTGAAGTCAGCACCATAAATTTCAGAACTTGTGAAACCCAATTATCCAACATTACACGATAAGATTGTTGTTACTTAAATCTCCTAAAATCTCCATGTGATTTATAATAAATCTCCTAGAATCACTATGTAATTATTAAAAAAAAAAAAAATCTCAAGCTATTTACTTAAATTTTCCAAATCTACTAAAAATCTAAATCTCATAAAATCACCTAAAATTCTAGGTTGAATACACCCCCCTAAAATTAAGATTTCAGTGATAATGCCCAAGCTATTCTTAGTATGATAGTTTTTTTTTTTGTCAACAATTAAATCGATAAAGTTTGATCTATAGCTTAAAGTTTACCCCTAAAATCATTTTTAAGCTACCATAATGTAGTAGATAGGAATCGAACCCTGGTGCCAAGTCATTAGTTGGATCATCCTAACCACTATACCGAGAGCAACTCAGCTTCTTAGTATGCTAGTTTAGATGATTCATTAGCATTAGATATATTGACTCTTCTCCACCATAGGTTAAAAGTTAAATTAGAAATCTAAAAATATATTTTGAACTATAGATCAGATTTTATCGATCTAGTTATTGTAAAATTTTTGTACTAATAATGTGCCTTTAAGACATCTCAAAACATCCACAATATTTAGTCTGTACATAGTAACGGTCTTAGAAAAGTATCAAATATACTAAAGTCTTTTTGAAATTTTAATAAATGTAAAGCAACATTCACAAAATTTTAAACCCGTTTGTTATGGAAAATGCCATTTTTTTTTTCAATCTTACTCATTTTTTCAACTAATATGATCGATAAAGGTCCGATCCATAACCAAATTGTTTCCACTGGAGCTGGCAAAATCTGAAATCCCCACCTAATACTAAGTTAAATAAGAGGTAAGCTAATTAGAACACCTGCTTAGAAAATGTCACTTTTAAAAATTTATTTGTGGATTATGCCATTTAGTTTTCAATCTCTATAAAATGGTAGTTTAAGTGGCAATGATGGCATTTCCAAAGACAAAAATGCCCCTAAATATTTTCCCACGCGAGAGGACGATATCTTACGCAAACTTCATTGGGTGGCCATACTTACGTTCAGGGGCGGTTTAGTGGTGTGTAAGTGGCACAATTGCATTGGACCCATTTTTTTGACAGAAATTTTAGGCCAAAATTGAAAATTAAGGAGTCCAATTTTACAAAAGAAAATTTTTGGGAGGCCATTTATGCAAAAGAAAAAATTTAGAACTGGACCCATAGAATGATTGAACCGGCCCTGCTTACGTTATCTTTCGGATTTCATGATGTACGAGAACGAGTATATCAAAAGGATGTCTAAATATTCACATCAACACATAATAGACATGGACAAATAGCAACGAACATAGACAAACATCAACAGACATAGACAAATATCAACATACATGGAAAAACTTACAGATATGGACAAACATCAACAGATAGAAAACATAACAAAACTATGAACAAAAAATGCAAAAGGCGACGACATTAAAAACACAAACATCGACATCTAAAATACAATATGGACATGCGCCGATAACATGGACGTAATTCGATATGTATATGGACTCAATTCGGTTTTGAGCAGGGTATAATAGTCTTTTGACATTAATTGAGAATCAGAAAGTGACATTCTTTAGATGTAAAAAAGATTGTGGCATTTTTTTTAATTTTGTAAAGTCATTAGGTGCTGAGACCAAAATTTTCCATTCCTTAACATTAGTTTAATAAGCTTTTTCTCAAAATGCCCTATTTAGATTGAAATACCATACTTACAATATGTATCCAAAATTACTTTTACTACTCTAATTAAAAATTCCAAACATTTCAAATGAGGAACATTCTCTTAGCATAATATTCTAGCAAGACAGGGATATGTAATTATATCCGAAGGATTAGCTTAAGTATTTGTTTTCTTAATTTTTTATCATACCCATAATTTTTTTACCAATTATTATGAAATCGCGGCAATTCTTTACCGTCCAACATTTTTCTGTCTCTTAGGATGGACAGAACTAACTGAAAGCTGTCATTTTGTTTAAACGTCACACCCTCGTGGCCTAATTAATACTTATACGTTACACATATGTAAATATTAATGTATAAAAGGTTAAAAACAATAAAGATGAAATATTATAACAAAATTATAATCTAGACCAAATGGGGACGTTTGGCTTTGCCACAAAAGAGAGCGTTAAGAGGAGGCTCAGCTTCAGTGTAAAGAGACTTCTCATCGTTCCAAACACGAACATAAAGCTCTTGTCCTAAGTATCTTCTTGACCATATTTGTGATCTCAAATTCCACATTCCCTTATTGTCCAGTGATACCAATATACTCGTCCACGACATTGGATACACCTATGCAAAAACATATATACAAGATTCAACATATATATAAAGTAGTTGTTATATAAATTCCATGTGAAATAGTTTGAAGCTAATTAACGAAAAAAAAAATTGAGCTTGAACTAGCAAAACAAATGGACTCAAGTACTTATTAATGATTAAGACTATTTTGCTTCTTTTATTTTTTCCATAGGTAATTCGGACAAACCCAATCAATCTCAAAGATATGAAAGCTGGTTAGACAGTTTTTTGTTTTGTTTTGTTGCTTTACATTGAATTTTTCGTGTTTAAAAACAAACAACATCTTGTCAACGTTAAAAAGATAAACTTAAAGCAAAAGTGGAAAAATGTTAAAATTTAAGAATTACTTTATCAAATAAATTTTAATTACAAAAAAGATTTGGTATCTATATTTAAGTCCATCTCTTACCAAGAACTCGAACTAAAATAGATTATAATTGATTATAATTTGATATTATCAAAAGTCATTTTGACTACATCTATATATTAAAAACATTAAACTATTTGGACAAAGAAAAAAAATTAAATTATTTAAAGATCATGGCGACAAGTTTTCATAAATCTTTATAAGAAAATACTTTCTAGGCTTTACATCAGCCTCACACAAAAAGTAGTCAGATACTTTTTGTTGGATCATTTGGGCTTTGGACGGGCCAACTAGCCGAAAAAATAAAATTTTCAATGTTATTTTCTAGATTTTACCTGAAAAGTGTGCCTTGAAACCGCATCAACCAAGTTATACCTTCTCCTCTTGGCAGTGTTCCATGTGCCTTGCCCGTATCTGAATACATGTTAAAACATCATCAATGAATCTAATAATAGATTTAAAATCTGATCCGATTGATCAAAACAACATTAGGGCTCAATTATTACCCAACAACATATGCGCTAGTGCCATCGAAGTGCCAAGACTGTATAGATCTCTCGTTGTTCTGGAATACGAGCTCGACATAGTCATGAAGAGCCACATCGAAAACTGAAGTTCCGAGAACCGATGGTCCCGGAGTTGGATTGTTCTGAATGGTTTTGAAATTGAAAACCCCCGGAACGTTGAACCAGTCAGCTAATTTGAGTGGAGTTATTGGGTTAACGTACGACACACGGTTCACTGTGTACCGGATTTTTTTGTTGATTTTCGTTTTTCCGTTAGCTAAAACCCAAGTGCGAGTTATCGGTATAGTACCATAATGAAATGATCCTTGTGGGTTTGGTCTTGCTGCATTGGCCGTCAAATTTAACCTAAATTTCACTTTTTCAAATTAGTCATTGAAGTAAAATTGTTGGTTTGGTTTTGTGAAATCAAAGTTGTCGTGGACATACTAACGAAACCCAAATCTGAATCAAAATCCGACCCAAAGTAAAAAAGAAAAATTCGGACCCAACAAGATACTGAACGGGGTCTAGATCCTGAGCATTCGAGTTTCCAAACCGAACTAAGTCTAAATATCTAAATCAGTTTGAATTAAAATAATATATATATATATATATATTCAATTAAATTACGATTTTTTAAAGAATAATTTATTTTTAAAAATTAAATATAAAAAATATACGAACCGGACCCAGAAAGAGTTTAGTTTTTCTTAAACCAAACCTGATTTGAACTCAAAATTTTCTGAACCGAATCAAAACTAAAAGAATATAATATCCGAATCGGTTTTATATAGCAAAATCCGAAAGACATGATCTTACCGAGTCTGGATATCCGGATATCCAAACCGAGATCAAAACGTATAAAATACCTCATGGTTCTTGCTTGTTTCATAGACCAATGGATATGGTAAGTAGGACCAATGGGGAGGGGATGAGATGGTCTGATTATGGAGCCTTGGTACTTGAGAACTCCTGTGGTGGTCAATACCGGTTTAGTAAACCGAGTTGAAGCCACAATGAAGTAGTCCTTCACCGGAGCCTTCAATGTGACTAACACGGTTACGGACTGACCAACATGTATATCAAGTGACTCGTAGACCTCTTGCAGAGTGTGACAACCTTCTACTTCGACGAGGGTCATCATGTGTCCTTGTATCCTAAAGTTGATTGATGTCGATATCCCGACATTCGATATCCGAAATCTATATATCTTACCTATACAAGACATGAAAGATAACATGTTACAAAAAAATTTAAGCTAATTCGCAGATACATTCTATGAAAAATTTGTAATTTAGTCGCAGTATAAAGCATTCATAATTTTTAAATAGCAATAAAATATTTTTGAAATAGTCACAGATTGAGGTTATGATTATGACTATTTAGCCATGTTTGTATAGTCACTGAAATAGCTATAAAGTTTTTATAGCTATATAGTTGTGGCTAACATGGCTATAACCTTAATTCATAGTATTTCAGAAAAAATCCGCGATTATTTGGAAATTTGACATGACTGTTTCCGTAAATTTGATATAGTAGCAAAGTTTTTCGTAGTTAGAATAAGTCTATATAGAAAATTTTCAAAGAATTGAGAGTTGAGAAATTAACGTAGAATCTCGGTCTTAATTAGGATTTACCGTGTTGACCCGTAAAGACTAAGCCTTCAGATACACCATTAATGAGAAGACTATCCGGAAGAGGAAGATCGCGACCTGAGTCGAGCCTCTGGCGCATTTCCTATCAAAAACAACAACAAGGTTACGTAGAGCTAATAAGGCTACGTGGGACAAAAGTTAACTAGTGAATTAGGGTTTTCTTTGGTACCTTATGGCCCATCTTGTACCAATCACTGATGAGGAGAGTGAAGTCAGCGTCTGGTTTAGCGTAAGGAACGAAGATGACTGACCTCTGGTAAATGTTAAGTGCACCAAAAGCACCACTTGCTCTGTGCATTGATGTTGAAGCAAAGTATGTATAGGTACCAATTTGGTCCTTAAGTTGAAATTGGTAAGTCCAATTCGAATTTGGTTGGATCGGACAGTTTGTTCCTAGAACTCCGTCTTGCCACGACATTCTCCTCAGTTTAATTCCGTTCCTACACATATTTTGAAAGTATCAAGTTCTGGTTTATTAGGTAACCAACGGAATCGTAAAATGAATTTCGGAGTCGTATAATCTCCCATAATATTTTGGAGCCGCAATTCATATTCAAACATTTTTGTTATTATTTGAGTATTTATTATGGACTATATACAATTAGTACTTTTACTTGGTTATCTAAACTTAGTGAAAACAAATTTATAGCTATTCATACTTTTTTTTTGTAATATTTGGTTTTACCATTTGGTGATTTTGATTCTCCACAGTATTTTTTAAAAAGAAACTTCGTATTATAAATTCAAAACCATCTCAAACATATATATATAATGGTACATAATAGGCCCTCTATTTTTCAAAGAGTGTCATTCCAGCACAATATTCTTGTTATACAAAAATATCATTTTAGAATTTTATTCTTGTGACAATAAAAAATAATTTTATTCTAATTTTTAACAAAAATAAATTCATTTATAATAACGTCAAATAAATCCATTTCAAACATCTAATCATGATTATTCATGTGGAATATAATAAAAATTTACTAATTGTAATTATATAATTAGAATAATAGTATAAATGACTTTTGACGTTATTTCTTAATTAGTTGGAAATGTTACAATGACACTCTTTGAGAAAGAAAATATTTATTATTGTTAGATATATTGTTATTGAATTAAAATAATTATATATTAGTAATATGTGCCCAAATATGCATTAAAAAAAATAATACAATAGGTTATTTTTAGCAAGCTCGAATAAATTAATTACACTTGTTAAAAAAGATGTATGAATGTACGTACCATGTGATGAGGAAAGGTTCATCAAGCCTGTTGATGACATTAACAACAATGTTATTATTTGTTGTACCTTCAATTGGTGGACCAGGGAACTGGCCATTTATAAGAATAACCTGAAGAACATATATCAAAAGACATTATACTATAATGAAATAATAATTACCAAACCGGGAGAAAAGCTAGACAAACCAATGTATATAACCTGTTGAGGAACACCTAAAGGAGATCTAGTTCCATAAGTAATAGTCCAAGTAAAATAAAGATAAGGGTCCTCTGCATTTGTCACAAAAACAGAGCTGAAACAATAAGCCAATAAGAACCCCAGAAGCAAGAGAGTTTTCTGCTTCATTGTTTAGAATAGATAACAAATTTAAGTAAGAGAGAATTTGAGATTTCACCAAAAGGTTGATCTTTAATAAATACAAGTGACTAAGTGAGTATGGACTAGAGAAGTAATCAAAGGAAAGTGATGAAGTAAGTTCATATTTGTGAATCCCCATGCATGCTTCATGTTCACAAAGGTGTCAATGATCTTTTGCGCCGTACTTCATGCAATTGCCGCAAACTTTTTTCCCATGAAAATATTTGTGATGAAATTTTATTGATTTCTGAAAATATGATTGATAAATTTCAATTTCTTTTTCAATATCAATTTTCAAGAAAATGTATGTAGATATTTTTTCTAAAAAGGACGCATGAGTTACTGTTCATGTAAATTTAGCCGGATTTGCCTGAATTATCTTTAATAAAAAATGTTAAATCTTTATAGTGTGATATTTCACAATAATATAGTAGGTTAAGCAATTCAATGTTTGTTTTTGCAGTTTTTTACCGTAATTAAATTTTTTTTTCACCGCAATTTGAATTTAGTAGTTATGTAACACCACATGATATTATTTGAAGTTTAGTATATGAATAATAAATTGACCCTATCAATTTAATCTAATTTATCTTTTGACAAAAAAATCTATATGAATCATATATCATCATCTCAATTGAAGTATAAGAAACTCATTCATTGCTTTGTCAAATTTTACATGCCAAATTGCCTGGACTATAACTACGTTGTAACGTTGGAAAGGAACATTGGTAAAAGAAGCAATTTGTTAGTTCAAGTTATATTTTAGTTTCTCAAATTTATGAATTTAAATTATGGATTTCTACCTAATTGACACGAGACACTAATTAGCATAAGATTAAGAATTAAAGATGAAGGTGAAGTCGGCCAATGTGGTAACTTGTGGACATGGTGAGGTATCCCAAAAAGGCATCACATTGGGAACACAAAGTATTTACTTCATTACACATGAATGCGTCACCAATAAGCTTGGGTTTCTCCATGTTGCTTTCATTTAATATAAATTTATTACTTGATATAGCCTACATAGTCCATTGTATTATAAGCAAACAATAGAAATCTAAACTCGATCCGATAATGTCTCCTAGAACCGCCAAAAGCTAAATTATCATTGTCTATAATGCTATATTCTAAAGAGTTATACACCGCAATCTTCTACTACTTGGGCTTGACCCACTAACGAAGCCTCGTGACTCTTTAGGTCCGAAGTCGACTCAGCCACTAAAAAGTCATTCCTATGTTGGTTTTTGTAAGACAGGATAGGTTATTTCCTTTTCGTTAATAGGGATTTGGACAAACTAGCCAGATTTCAGATTTTCTAATATGACCTAAAGCATAATTTCATTTTTATCTTGCTAAATAGTAATATATTTTCTAACAGAAAAAAAACACCAATAAATTTACACCTTGTTTTAAGTCAATCCCTGCCATTATATTACCACGGCTTGGTTGAGACAAGAAACAAGATAGTTTTCAAGTCATAATATCTTTCTTGAGAAAACGACAAAAATTGAAATTATTTGGGGTGTGTTTTAAACCTATTTTTTTCTTCCGAAATGGAGATTTCTCACCTCCAAAATATACGTGAGAGTTATTTCAACAAGGCAGCCTCAAAACATTTTAAAAAGTCATGAATATATTCGACAGTTTTTTAAAGCTATGAAGCCGAGAACGGCTCTAAGGATCCAAAAAAATTTTAAAAAAATTCTAATGTGTTCTACAATCCAAAATTAGATATTTTTAGGTAATAGAGCCCAATTTTTATATAAATTAAAACCTAAACCATTTTTCCATGGGACGTATATAATTTACCAGACGTTTAAACATCAACTTCAAACCAAACGTTTCCAAAGTCCAAAGGAAAAACATCGACTTCAAACCAAACATTTCCAAATCTAATTTATGCGTCGAAAATTTATATGATATCTTTATTTTTATTAAAAGTAAATTATTTGGTGAAGAATTTAGATATATGATATTTAAATTTTTATTAATATAAACGTGAATTATTTGTGAAGAATTTAGGTATGTGTATATCGTCAATAACCCTATAATAATTTCAATATAATTTGTAAATTTGACAAAAAATTACCCTCTCATACGTTTTTTTTTTTTCCAAATTCAAAAAATAATATACTTTTTAAGACCGAACATATCAAAAAAGTCACTTTTAAAATTCCCCTTCAAACTATATCCAACAATCGTAAAATCTGATAACACCGAATAAATCTGATATCACATTAGAAGACACGTAGAAAAAGTCATTTATTTATGAATTTTACCACTTTAATTTTACAAATAAAAACTCTCATATTTATGAAAAAAAAAAACTCTCATAATGGTCAGCGAATCGAACAGTCCTAAATGTTAGACGTAGTTTCCTTATTAAGCAACACATATCCACCATGCATAACGTCCACGTCATCACAATACCAGGACGTGTTACATCAATAACTCATAAGAAATCTCTCCGTCACAATCCAATCTATAAGGCTCTATTATCCCCAAGTTATATATACTTTTTCTTATTTTAATATTTATCTATCAACTATTATCAAAATCAACCATGGCCATCGGCATGACCAAAGACCAAACACCCCAATCTGGTAAGAAACACAAAGCAAAAATAAATATAAAATCTACTTAAGTAAAGCTGATTTTTTTTTTGGATTTTTTGTCGACATGTTTTCTAAATTATATTGAAGATATCGTCGAGGATATTTACTTATGGAAGAGGAAGAAACTGGCCTTCTCTATACTCTTGGTCTCAACAGCTACATGGATTTTAGTCAATGTCTACAATTTCAATTCAATAACCGTTGTATCGTGGATTGGCATCGCCATCGTCTCTATGTTCTTCTTGTGGGGGAATTTACTTCGCCTTCTCAGCAAGTAATTCAATTTTAAAATTTATCCCCCACAAAAAAAGAGTTTTAAGATTTTATGCAATATTCATATATATATATATATATTATTTTACTATATAAGACTTCTAAAATGGGAATTTATTTTAATATAGAAGTGTTTTGGGAAATTTTATGTAAATTTAAACTTTTGCTATTACTAAAAAACGTATGCATGCATTCACAAATAATTCGAAATGATTGATTGAATTATTAAATGATTTATGTGACAAAAACTAATTTTTCAAAAGAAATATGTGTGATTTAAAAATATTGGTTGTTTTAAAATATTTTCATATGAAAATAAATAAAAATGGTACATGTTATATTTGAAACCTGTTTTAATTGTGGAATAATAAAGTTAAAAGGTAAAGTATGTTATGTGTGGTGTTTAATTTCTGGACATGCAGGGTCGAACCCGAACTGTCAGGGCTAAAAGTGTCGGAGGATTTTGTAGCCGAGACAGTGAGGTCTTGTCGGAAGCTAATGGAGGAAATGGTTAGGTGGATGTTTCGAGTTGGTGCAGAGAGTGAATGGTTTGTTTTCGCGAGAACCGTTTTCGGTTTTTGGGTTTTGTCAAGAATTGGGAATCTTCTCGATTTTCATACCTTTCTTTTCATCGGTAAGTAGTAGCATATACAATTAGTCTAGTCATACTAATGATCCACTAATTTCTTTAGCTTAATTACTAATCATCTGGTTAAAGATTAACAGTTAAGGGTGGGTAAACATAAGAGATCCTGTCAGAATTAGTCTTTCGGAAATTACAATTACCGACTTAGTAATTAGTACACAGTCCAACGATGTGGGAAGTATATATTAGCAGCTTTACACTGATTGATCCGTAAGAAAGTAATTAGTTTTCGACCAACTAATCAGTCAGGAGAGTACTCCGATTAGTCGACCAGTTTCGATGGTAGTCCATAGTCATAAAGCATTCCAACGTATCGATCGGTTAGGAGGACCTTCTGGTAGATCAAAGGTTCTCCCGAGACTGATTTTTGTTTCCAAAGAACTCGAAAATCTGTTAGTTACGATTTCTAGTATGGTTTAGTTTTAGCTGTCGGTCGTTTGTGGCATTTTCTTTATGCTAAAATGGTCTGCCATTAATTACTTGATTTATGAATACTGTAAAAATAAGAAAACATTAATAACCAATTATGCTAGTGTTTTATTTATTTTTCCACTATTATGACCAAAATATTTTTACCAAAATTTTAGTCAACATAATTATACCAAAAATCTATCAATTTTTAACGAATTAAATATTTGGTCATTAAATATTTGGTCATTAAATAATCAAAATATTTTAACCAATCGATATATTATCGAAATATTTTGACCATTTTTTGACGACGAGACTATTAGAAAACAACTCGGCTTTTATTATGATTATAATCATAAATTGGTTAAAAAATAGTTGTTTTGATTAATTTTTTATTAAAATTGTATGATCAAAAATCGTTGATTGGAAATTTTTATTGGTCAAAAATTAATCAAAATAATTGTTTTTTTACCAATTTATGATTCTAATCATGATCAAATTTGAGTTGTTTTCGAGTAGTGTGCTATTAAGATGGTATCAAGTTGATGTGATTCATGGTACTTGATTCTCTGGCGTTTGCAGGTTTGGTGATCGGCTTGACAGTTCCAAAATTGTGGGAAACAAACCGAGAACGAATAGAGAAGCAAATGGCAAATCTTGAAAGGAGATCGAAAGGAGCATATGATACAACTCATGAGAAGATTCTAATGATGAAGAATAAGATACATCCTACAGATGAGAAAGTAAAAAAAATGAAGTAATTTTTGTTTTCTTACTATCATTTTAGTGTAATATTTATGTTATAAAATGTAAACAAAATTGAAGATTTTACCGTCCCTACCAAAAACAATAATACAGGAATAGTTGCACTTTATTTTATCTAAATGATATATTAAAACTGGGTAAGTTCTCTTCAGCTTTTTTTTTTTTGGGTGTCAATAACAGCTTATAACCTAAAATGTTTAAATTTTTTAAAGTATATTATATTACCATTTTTATTTGAAATAATTTGTCAAAATCATCGAAAACGCTAATATAATTATAAGTTATTTATATTATTACAATATTTAGTTATCATTAACATTTTCTCGCTTTCTTTCTCTAAATTTAAAGAGTAAAAAAAAAATATTAAGAGTTTGAAGATTTGCTGTAAGAGCATAAAATATTCGAAATTTAAATTGCTAGTGTACGAGTCTTTTAAGGAATTTTTTGGGACGCCTCAGAAAGTTAATTCTATGCGAATCACGGCCATTTATCAACCGGATCGTCCCAGTTTACGGTCACATAGTTCATAGTGAGGTTCCAATACAAAGTTGGACCGTTTTCTTATCAGATAAGTTCTCTAACATACTTAGTCATTTTCAGCGAATTGTTTGAATGAATGTATCCATTTTTATGTTTAACGGTTTCATTTATTTATAAAAACATATGCTAGTACAACGGTATTCACTAACAAAAGTTATACACAACGTTGAACTAGCAAACTACCCATTTCTATACCATCTCTTCCTTTCTGTCGTCTTGGTCCCGTCCTTAGCTTAGCCTTTAGAGTTTTTTTCCTGGGAAACTTCTCACCTACATTCAGAAATGAATGCATAAGCACAATTCGTGCTTAGTGAGTGAATCATTCCGCCTCACAGGTCATTTCCAACATTCAATTCAATCAAGTCATAAATATGCTAGTCATTGTTCGGTCCGAGTAAGTGCCAAGGACTGTCGGAAGTCTTTCTTTGATTCAATCATGCCTCGCTATTCCAAACCATCAAGCATGAATCTGAATCAGACTCCAACCAGACCAAGACACTCATCGACCAAGCATTGGTACAGTATGCACAAAATAAGCAATAACGCAATCAACCCTTACACAATATTAGACTTAACGAATATATGATAGGATCGAGCCGAGTTAGAACCACGGTCAACACTCACCTTAGCCGAACCGCTACTTGGCACCTCTTGATGCTTACTGATTCGGATGGGCCACTTTATGTATCCAACCTCCCGGTTCTACTAATATTCCGTCAAACAGCCCGAAGCTATTTATTTTTTCTGATTTTTCCCCAACTTTTTCTCAATTTTTCTAAGTCTTTTTCGGTGTAAAACTTTCTAAGTGACGAGAATGAGGCATTTATAGACTTCAGCTTGCCCAAGGTTTCCTTTACCCTTGGGTTTCTCACAGAACTTCGCCCAAGGGTTTTCATTACCCGTTGACATGTCCTGTTCAGCCACTTATTTTGACTGAACATGCAGTAGCTCACGCAGCTGATTGCTTCATGTGTACCAAAAGCTGCTCCTGCAGCTGCCTATTGATGCAGTTGTTTGCTTACTTGTTCGGACTAGCTCACACAGCTACTTGCCCACACAGCTACCTTCTTATCATTCAGACTAGCTCATGCCCCTAAGTGCTTGGTTTCATCCATACTTGCTCACGCAGCTAGGTGCCAACGGAACAACTGGTTTTCTTGAGTTACATAGCTTATTTTCCACTAAATTATTCCATCGTTCGGATTCCCTTGCCCATTACTCGACCTGAGTCGACTTAACTCGACTTTATTTTCAATCCGTCTGTACTAAACTTGGTCAAAAACAACTTTGCATGGATTCCCTTGGCTAACTGACCCGCATGTTTCATTTGGGTCGCCCATCCACCTTCCCGAGACGCATCTGGAATTCACTCGGGACGGTTCGCGGACTGCGGGTGTTACATTTTCCCTATTACAATTACTTATACAAGTAAAATTGAAGTAATTATAGGTGGGAGTGACAGTTTATCCGAGATACATTACGGCATTTTGGTTTAATGGGACTCGGATGCAATGGATTATGAGATGTATTGAGCCAGTCACCTTTTTAGTGCTTATTAAAGGTTCTTCTCATGGTTTAGTAACTCCGGAACGTGGTATTCAGCAAGACGATCATGTAGTGAGATTTTTAGTCATTTTTTACATATGCGACTAAAAGTAATCGTCCGAAAGGTATGAAGATTAGTCACCAAGGACCAGTCATTAGTTATCTTTTATTTGCTGACGATGCTTTGGTTTTCTTCCATGCCAATCCGAGATCATGTAAACAAATTATGGATATTCTTTATCATTATGAAAAGGCTTCAGGTCAAGCAGTCAACTTGAACAAATTAGCTATTAATTTTGGTTCACATGTTGCAGCAACTTTGAAAACACGTCTTTAGCAAATTCTTAATATACATAATAATGGTGGTTGTGGCAAGTATTTAGTTTGCCTGAACATATTGGTCGGAAAAGGAAAGAGATCTTTAGTACTTAGTTGAAAAAGTGAAGCATACAACTCATGGTTGGACTCATCGATTTCTATCATATGGGAAAGAAATACATTTGAAAATAGTTCCTATGAACTGTTTCAGATTATCTATTGGGCTTTCCAAGGAGATAAATAGTATTTTGGCAAGGTATTTGTGGAGTAAGGGAACTAGGGATTCCATCAAGACACGGGTTAGGTTGAAAAAAATGAGTGTACCAAAGAAAGAGGGTGGTTAAGACTTTAGAGATATTGAGCATTTTAGTAAGGCTTTACTCGGTAAGTAGATTTGGAGACTTCTACAGTTCCCTACAAGTTTGGTTGCTTGTGTTTTGAGAGGTCGTTACTATCCAAATTCAGTCATCATGGAGGCATAGTTAGGGTCAAAACCTTCATATTTATGGTGGTTGTACTTCAAAGAAGGGATTTGGTAAAGAAAGGATCATGATGTTTAATTAGTAGGTGATGGCAAGATGTTTCAAACTTGGTCAGATGCTTGGATTCCATCTAATCCTCCACGGATTCCATCTAATCCACCACGGATTCTACGGTGTTTAGATGGTTCACAAGAACATGTTGATTTAGTTTCTGATTTGATAAAACCAGATTATTCAGGGTGGGATACACATTTGCTAGACAAAGTCATTGTTACAGAGGATGTGGTGAAGATTTTGACATTGCGTATATGTCCAAACCTGATGTAGAAAAATAGGTTGAAACCAAATAAAAAGAAACAACAATTTTATTAAGATAGAAAGATAAACGAAGCAATGCACGCAAGGAGCAAAGGTTCAAAAATTTCACAAGAACAAAGAAACGAAATCACTAATTCACACATCGTGAGTTAGGACAATAGTTCATAAGAACACAAATAAGTTTAGGTTTTGGCAAAAAAGAAAACGTAGGCTAACAATGCATTTTCTAATAAAAGAGGTAAGCCTTAGAATCTAATCAGATAAGGAAATAGATAATATCAAATTTAATTATTCCTATAACAAATCTTCCCTGCCGGAAGAATCTTGTCCTCAAGGTTCATGTAAGATGAATATTGCCTCTGGAACTGCATCTTCTGCGGAAGTCATGGATCTTATGTCAAGCATGATTTGGTCGGAGAAAAGACAGAGCTCTGATACCTTTGATGTAGAAAAATTGGGTGAAATCAAATAAAAAGAAATAACAGTTTTATTAAGATAGCAAGATAAACAAAGCAATGAACGCAAGGAGCGAAGGTTCGGAAACGAGTCAATGTTCACAAGAACAAAGAAACGAAATCACTAATTCACACATCGTGAGTTAATACAATAGTTCATAAGAACACAACTAAGATTAGGTTTTGGAATAAAAGAAAACGTAGGCTATCAATGCCTTTTATAATAAAAGAGGTAAACTAACCTAATCAAATAAGGAAAAAGATAATATCAAATTTCACTATTCCTTTAACAAAACCCTGGAGTTGATTTTATTGGATGGCAATATACTAAAATTGGTGTATACTCTATAAAATCTGGTTGTTGGCTTGTATCCTATTTTGATCAATTACAGCAAATACATCTTCCCCTGGTTCAACAGCAAACGGTGTCGAAACTAAGACATTTTCGTTGGCGAATACTTCCTAATGTGTTACAAAGACAACAAATTATGACATATGCTAGATGTAGTAGATGTTGTTATGCAGATGAGACTTTGGATCATTTATTTTTCTAATACCCTTTTGCACAGGTTGTGTGGAGAGCAGTTAATTTGCCATATTCTAGGTTTCATAATACAAATGTATCTTTTGAAGATAAGCTTCAGTTAGTTCTTTAATGTCATTTTGATATGTCCATTTCATCCTTGCATAGTCAACTAATTATATGAAGTTTGTGCCGGTTTTGGAAGAGTAGGAATCTACTTGTTTTTCAGCGTTAAAAGTACGATAATTGGGGTCAATTGACCCCAATAAATTTATAAAATTTGATCTAATTTCTATTAAAAAAATTTCGTTGACCCCAACTAAATAAGAGAATTAACCCCTAAAAATTAGTAAGTGTTTGAACCCAACACAACATGTCCATAATAAAAGCTTAACAAGTTTGAACCTAACAAATTTGACTTTTAACCATTCATTATTTTTGTTTAATTTTATGAGGACATAAAATTTGGTTTAATGGTCATAATTTATTTTTTTTTTCAGCAGCTACATAAAATAATTTTTTATGGACCAGTCATGACCCCAATATATAAATTTCCTAGCTTTGCCACTGCGAACGGGTTCTTGGGTATAGGTAATACAAGAAAATGTGCATGATAGTAAAGAATGGAAACACATACTGGCCTGCTTCAAACAAGAGACGCAATGATCGCATTATCTATTTTGATTATACAAAAGAGAGATTTGGGCTGCTTCTGCATCTACCCTTTGTCCATGGGTATGTGAACTTATTTAGTGTTAGAGAAGAGAAGCTTGTGGTTGCATATGAGGACTACAATTCACTTGCGGTTTCACGTGAGGTTGATATATGGATTGAATAATATCAAAGAACCTGATGTTATTATTGTATCTTTTTCTTCTACAACTAATGAATTGAATCTATCTATATATCAAACATATATAGGAAGAAGCAGCTGGAATGGTCTTATTTCTAAAGTTTTATTTGGACCTGAAAAAAGAAGATAAGGTTAGATGATTTGAGATTGAAGGCTTAAAAGATCGGTTTGCCATTATGAAAAAGTTTTTGGATCATATTGAGAATCCTAAGTTTCTATAGAGGGGAAACATTAATCATTAGTATATGTTTTTTGTCTAAATTAAACTCTTTATGGTTGTATGTTTTATTATCTCATACTTAAACAAGCATTGTATTCAAATAGCTTTACGTATCTAATGGTTACCATTACCTCTTTGTTAGGACTCCATCACGCCACTTGGTTTCCCAAAAATATCTTTATTCCCTCTGATGTCAACATAAGTAAGACTACATCAAACCAACTGACCCTTGTTTAAATTTCATTCTACAACCAGATAGATAACAACCAAGTAATGATTAGATGTTAATGATTCTTCTCTTTGATTATAAAATTCATAATATAGTTTTCCATCCAACATATTAGATTTCTTATCACACCAAGACTGGTATGAAGAACCTGCCACAGTTGACTGATTGTTTTGTTAGTAATTGAAAAGTATAATTTTTAATGTACAATAGTACCGGACTCGCAAACCACAGACCTTGAGAGAATTCTTAATGGAGTCTTTCCCTTCCCCTTTACATATACCTAAACTATTAATAAACCCACCAACATTCTCTCAACACTTAACTCATGGAGTACAGGTGTAGTTCCTAATGTAGAAACAGTCTTTTGCAGCACAAACACAACCACCAGCTACCTTAAGTTTCGACTTCATAAGAAGGAAGTATCATACGAAAGCTTTGGGGTAAATAAAGTATTCAAAGAATTTCAAATATATTTTAATTAAAAAATATATATATTAGCAAATCTTAAACTGTATTGCATAAGATATGAAGAAACAAACTAATGATAAAGAGTGATCTTGTTCAATAAATAAGAAAAGTAAATGAAAGTCATAAAGTTTTCTCCTTTAGCCTCCTCTGCAGATTTGTTGTTCTCCTTTTGGGACAAGTTTCAAACATGTTTTGATCATATTTATTGCCGCTTTTCTTAAATGTTTCCATTTGCTTCATGCAGGTTATTTGATTTACATTAAACTTGGAACATAATGAAAGCACAAATTAGGTCTTGAGCACCATTTACTAAGTTCTCCGAGATCCAATTGTCTATAGTATCCATTTTCTCTAACGATATGAACATTTTCGAGATACTGGTCATAAATTCCAATGGTGAATTTCTTCTCGCGAAAGAATAAAATCCATTTAATCTGAGAACTACAAACATCTACTCTGAAGAACTTGCTAAATGACAACTTTTCGGCCTCAATCATAGTTGTAATCAATATCTCAACCCCACGTGAAACCACAAGTGAATTGTAGTTCTTATATGCAACTGCAAGCTTCTCTTCTCTAACACTAAATAAGTCCACATACCCATGGATAAAGGGTAGATGCAAAAGCGGCTCAAATCTCTCTTTTGTATAATCAAAACAGATAATACGATCATTGCATCTCTTGTTTGAAGCAAGCTAGTATGTGTCATCATTTAGGATGTTATCTGGAAGCGTCTCGTGGTTTAGGAAATGCTTGCTCTACGGTATTGGAAATAGAGCTTCAAGCTCTTTTGATGGCAATGTAACATCTTTGGAGTCGAGGTTATCATCGACCAATTTTTGAAGGGGTAGTGAAACGGTTCTTCACTTAATGGAATGCCAACAAATGAATTATCCTCTTCATAACTGGGTTCGAGAGATTCTTTTCTGGAAATCAAAGTTTATAAGTGTGGAATTCGCTTAGAAGTCTATTTGTTTATGTTAAATATGTTACATGGTTGGTTCAATTAGTGATATCTGGGATTTGTATAATTGATTTTCTGGTTATCTTTTTGGTTTAAGTTCCTTTTTTTCTTTAAGTATATATACCAAACATTCTTTTCACTTTAACGAAATACAGAAGATTTTCTTAAATTTGTTTCTCATCTAACATGTTATCAGAGCCGTTGAAGATAACTTCAATGCACTTGATCTTCACTTCGTTACCACACTTTTGATTGATCAGAAAAGTTTTCCGATGAATCGTTTCTTCTTTCTGTTTCTATACAGATTCTTTGTTTCTTTGTTGCTTTTCGATTGTTCCGCCGATTTTATCATCTCTTGGCTATTCCACCAAGATTCATCTTCGTTCATCATGCTTGCTTCTTGAAAGACAAAGAGACTTGTCGCTGGTAAATCCTCGACTGCGAGAAGAAGAACTCGTTCTTCAATTTCTGAGAATCTGGAGCTGAATTAAGCTTCAGTCAACAATTCTCAATCTGTCGCGATTCCTAATCCAATGTCAAATCTGAACCCATCCTTTTCTCTGAATCCATCAGATGCTATGCAAAGGCAAACATCTTAAAACCAATTCGACTTTGAAGGAATTCAATATTCCCCATACTTCCTGACAAGTGCAGATAATCCAAGTTCTTCGGTTATCTCTGAAATTTTTGACGGGATGAATTACAATACTTGGAACATTGCTATTTCCATTGCTTTAGATGCAAAGAATAAGCTTGGTTTTGTGGATGGTTTGTTACCTCGCCCTGCAGAGACTCACCCTCACTATAGAATTTGGTCTAGGTGCAACAGCATAGTCAAATTTAGGATACTTAATTCAGTTTCTAAAATTAAGATTTGATGTTACGTTTACATGTTACATATCTCCCACGATCATATCAACTCTCACAACAAATATGGTCTCTACGACAAAGAAGTCTGGATTTGTCGACTTACTATACCATATTGAAGACTCTATGGGATGATTTAGATGCTACAAATTGCTTGAAAACTTGCAAGAACTGTACCTGCTGCAACACCATTCAAATCAAGCATGATAGATCAAAAGTAATCGGGTTTCTTGCTTATCTTAGTGACTTATATTCAAATATCATAAGCCAAATCATAATGAAGAAAACCATTCCAGACTTGTCATAAGTTTACAACCTCCTTGATCAAGATCACAGCCATATGAACCTTTTGTCAATTCAAAATGCATCGGTCTTCAGTGTTACTGAATCAGTTCCTCCTTCTTCGGCTACTGTGAATGCTTCTTATGTGGCTCAGAAATCTCAAATGTCGGTGTGTTCTCACTGCGGGTACACATGTCACACTATTGACAAGTACTATAAGCTACATGGATATCCTCCTGGTTTTAAACACAAAATGAAACAGAATGTAGCCAAGCCAACCATTGCTCAACTTAATCTCTCTGATCAACCCAATGCTAAAAGTTCTATGACAAGTTTATTGCAAAATCTGTCTAAGGAACAAATTGAGGGAGTCATTACCTACTTTCACTCACATCTCTCTGGACCAGACAGGAAAATCTCTTTACCATCTACATCTAGTGGAACTATAACAGTAGCAGATTGTATGACTCTAAATTCCTCAACTCTACACATAATTGGTATGTTATAATCCACTAGAACCTCTTTATCTCATCAGTCTTGGTCATCATGTTATTCATGATAAAAGACTTTTTACTAACATGACTGTTCCCGTAGATAAGCATGTAACATTACCAACATGTGTAGACATTAAAATTGAGGGTATAGGTGATATCCGTTAGAACTAACATCTGCTTTTGAAGAATGGCCTCTTTATTCCAGATTTTTGTCTCAGTCTCATGAGTTTTAGTCAATTAGCTTTTGATCTCAAATGTCGTTTTATTTTTGATGACACTAATTGTATGATTCAAGATCCTATTAAGAGGCTGACGATTGGACAAGTTGAAAAGATATACAATCTCTATGTTCTTGATAGAAGCTTCATCACCAGCAACTGCACTTTTGCTTTTAATTCTTTTTCTCTTAATGATGTTGTTGATTTTTCTCTTTGGCACAATAGGCTAGGTCATCCTCCATTGTCAAAGATTGAATATATTACCAATGTTCTTGGTCTTCAGCAAAAGAATGAAACTTCTTTTCATTGCTCGGTTTGTCCTATTGCTAAGCAAAAACATCTTCCTTATGTTCCAAATAATAACATTTCTTCTCATGCTTTTGATCTTTTGCACATTGACACTTGGGGCCCTTTTTCTGTTGAAACAAACGAAGGTTATAGGTCTTTCCTAACAATTGTTGATGATCACACTCGTATGACATGAGCATATCTTATGAGATCAAAGAGTATAGTACTACAGATTTTTCTAGACTTTTTCAAAATGATTGAGAATCAATACAATGCTCAACTAAAGGGTGTATGATCAGATGATCCAGAGCTGCGTTTCATAGGCCTTTACAAATCAAAAGGGATTATTACTTATCATTCATGTCCCGAGACACCTCAGCAAAACTCAGTGGTAGAACGCAAGCATCAACACATTCTCAACGTTGCTCGTTCTCTCATGTTACAATTAAACATCCCATTATCCTTTTAGGGAGATTGTATCCTTACCTCTGTCTTTCTCATTAATAGAATTCCAACTCCTATTTTACAAAATCGTTCTCCTTTTGAGTCACTAACTGGTCAACAACCTTCTTATAATCTTTTTCGTGTGTTTGGGTCGTCGTGTTACAGTTCCACTTCTCCTAAACAGCGAACAAAGTTCCAACCTCGTTCCAAAGCGTGTGTTTTCTTAGGGTATCCCTTAGGATACAAAGTGATGGACTTGGAAACTAATTCAATCAACATCTCTTGGAATGTAGTCTTTTATGAAGACATGTTTCCATTCCAAAATGATGGTTCAATTATATATGACTTCTCTTCTTTGTTAAAAACAGGTTTAGAAAATTATACTTTTATAAGTTCTTAATTAAATGAGAATAGTACAGAACCTGAGATGTCTATTCCGAGCCTTGCAACAAACTCAGCTTCTCCAAGGAACAATGAAACTGAAGACAAAGCAACACCAGAGAATGCATCCTCAGTCCGTTCCAAAAGAGTCTCCAAACCTCCTCGACATTTGCAAGAATATTTTTGCAATCTTACTGAAATTGATGTTCAGTTATGCAGTTTGGTGAACCAGCTACCTTCACTCAAGCAAAGAAATTTGATGAATGGCTTGTTGTAATGAATGAAGAGCTCAAATCATTACAAGATGCAGACACTTGGGACATCGTTTCATTACCCTCTGGAAAACGTGCCATTGGTTGCAAATGAGTGTATAAAATGAAACTTAATGCAGATGGGACTCTAGAGCGTTACAAAGCTCGTTTGGTTGCCAAAGGATACACTCAACAACCAGGCATTGATTTTATAGACACCTTTTCTTATGTTGCTAAAATGACAATAGTCAAAACTCTCTTATCAGTTTCAGTAGCTAAGCAATGGAGTCTTCATCAATTAGACATATCAAATGTCTTTCTAAATGGAGATCTCGAAGAGGAAATTTACATGTCTCTTCCTCTTGGTTACACACCAAAGTCAGGTTCTGTTTTACCTCCTAATGTTGTTTGTAAATTGAAGAAATCTATCTATGGTTTAAAGCAAGCTTCTAGGCAATGGTCTCTTAAATTTAGTGAAGTTCTTCTTGGCCTTAATTTTCGTAAATCTCAATCTGATCATACACTTTTTGTGAGAAACATAGAGGGGAATATATTGTCATTCTTGTTTATGTTGATGATATCATTATTGCTTCTAATAATGATGTTGTTGCTTCTCTAAAATCTATTTTACATAATGTTTTAGACTGCGTGATCTTGTTCCTTTGAGATATTTTTTGGACTGAAAATTGCAAGATCAATTAAAGGTATCTCTGTTTGTCAACAGAAGTATACCTTGGACCTCTTAGAAAACACTGGTTTCCTAGGATGTAAACCTTGCAACATTCCAATGGATCCAAGCATAAAGCTCTGCCTTGATAGTGATGAGCCTCTTCTTGAAGATCCTCTTGTCCATAGACGTTTAGTTGGTCGCCTTATGTACCTTACCATAACCCAACCAAATATAACTTTCGCAGTGAATAAATTGTGTCAGTTTGCCTCTGCACAAAAGCAATCACATCTTCAAGCAGCTTACAATGTTCTTCGTTATTTGAAGAACACTATTGGACTCAGATAATTCTATGCAACATACAGTGACCTTGTTCTCAAAGCTTTCACTGATGCCGATTAGGCATCATGTTCATACACAAGAAGATCAACATCCGGATATTGTATGTTCCTTGGTTCTTCCCTTATCTCTTGGAAATCTAAGAAACGTGAGACAATATCTTTATCCTCAGCAGAAGCATAGTATATAGCAATATGTTTTGCAGTCAATGAAGTGTCATGGCTTGTTAATCTACTCACCGAATTCCAAGTTCCTCAAGCTCGTGCTATTCCTTTTTACTGTGATTCTCTGCAACTATTCATATTGCCAACAATGTTGTCTTTCATGAAAAGACAAAACATGTAGACCTAGATTATCATAGGGTTCGAGAAGAAGTTATAAGTGGTTTGATCAAAACACTACATGTTCGTTCAGAGAATCAAATTGCTACTCTTTCATGACTTAAGAAGCAAGATGTCTTTATTCTTCATCTCGCCGCCATCTTGAGGAGGGGAGTTAAATATGTTACGTGATTGGTTCAATTAGTAATAACCGGAATTTGTATAATTGATTTTCTAGTTATCTTTTTGGTTTAAGTTCCTTTGTTCTTTAAGTATCTGTAACAAACATTATTTTCACTTTAACGAAATACAGAAGATTTTCTCAAATCTGTTTCTTGTCAAACAGTTTATTTTTCAGCATTTTAATTTGATTCTTCAATGTATCAATTCTATTCTTCAGGAAGACTATGTATTATCTTCTTAATCAATAAAATATCGATCATGATGTTAATTTTTAAAAAAAAACAATTTATCATTTGTTCTAATGATTATATTTTGTTTTATGAGAAGAACATGGATCTAACTGAATTAAACACAAAATTATGTTCGCATAAATATTTTTTACTTTTACATTAGTAATATCTAGGTATTTATTAGATTCATCAAGTTATGTTTATGAACATTTCCAAATTTTAAATATAAATTTTCAAAAGTTTTTCCTCAACGTGGATGTTAATAGCCCAATATATTGCACATAGATGGGCCAAACACGGCCCAACACTGAGGAAAAAAAACAATATCAGAGCCAGGTTTCGATCCTGGGACCTGTGGGTTATGGGCCCACCACGCTTCCGCTGCGCCACTCTGATTTTTTGATATTACTTTATTTGATTCTTACTTCTTACTTAATTTTTTTTTCACCTTCACAATTGGTAACAAATTTCGAGACACGAGAGAAAATCATTGATGAAACAAATTTAGAATCTGTATGATTATAAAAGGATTGAAATAAAATAAAATATTGGTAATTTTATTTATAAACTCTTTTGATCTTACTATTGTTGAAAATATTATAAGTCTCTAATGTTTAGTTACAAGTAAAGTCTCTTAGCCAATTTAGAGTCTACAATTAACATATGTCATCCATTAGTAACTCTCCTCATTTTCTTGCCTTTGTTACCTTCAAAAATACAAAACCCATATACCCGAAAAATATCGGAAAAGTATCCAAAATATATCAGCCTCATCAAAACTCCAACATCTTCAAATCAAACCGAATAAATGTAGAATAATGATGAAAATTCAAAAACTTAAATTTAAAGGTGCAAAAGTAAGACTGAATAAATATAATTTGTTAGAATCAGAAACTCGATGATGGCTTCTGCAACATAATGAAGAAAGACAAAGATGATTAGAAGATTATGTCAAATTGCAGAGATGGAGTTTTACTCATGCATTTGAGCCAAATAAGCCTCAAATTCCTCGTGACAGAAATCTTGAAGGGTTAGTTCCAATGTTACTCTGCACTCGCTTCACAATCACGATGAAGAGAGTTGAGATCCGAAGAAGAAGTCTCACAACCTAAAGCTGTTTTAGTTTCTTGAAGAAACGTTGAAGAGAAGACGATATTTTGATCTGTGAAAGCTTAAAGATTTCAGTTCGTAATCTTCTTTTTATATATAGACCTCTTGTTGATTCTGTTTTTGGTTTGTTAAGCAACAGAATCAGTTAAAACTGAGTCAATCTTATCCAGACATTGTTATAATATAATTTTAATTAAATGAAAAACTTATTATATACAAACTGATTTATAACATAAGCTTTTCACTTAACTAATTTGATAATCATTCCCTAACATAATTTGCTTAAACATAAATTAGAAGCTTAATAGTAAATCAAAGCAAAATTTTATTTGTTTATTCTTCTTAATGCAGCTCGGTTTTAATAACTAGTTTCCTTGCTCTCAGATTTCCTCCATTTTACCCGTAGCTCAAGCTCGTCCTTCTCTTCTTCATGGAGATTTTCTTCTCCTATTGGTTGTATCAGAAACTGTCCTTCTTCAGTTTGCTCTTGACCTTCTTGTAATGGAGGCTGAAGCATAAGTTGTGTCTGAAGCTGATTATTGTTGATGTGACCATGTTCTGTCTCTTGACCCATTTGATAAGCATCACTAAAGCTTCCTAAAGCAAGAGATGGTCCAGATAACGATCCACTAGCATCAATGATTCTCCTTGAGGGATCACTCCAGGTAGCATTCCTTCCATAGATATCATGAAATTTGGTGGAGGATGATGAGGGTTGTTGCCTATAGGAGGAAGATAAGTCGGCTGAATCGCAGCATTTGGTCCAAGGTAACCAGCAAGTTCTTCTTTAGCAGTAACAAGATCTTGTTGGATTTTTTAAGGTATTGTTGTGAGAAAGAAATGAGACCAACACATCAATAAATTGGGTCGTGGATACGAGCCTCGGCTTCATAGAAGAGGGAATTAACCGTGTCTTCGCGCTGATCGGCATGAAGATCGTTGAGGATTTTGGTTACATTGCTTGCTCCAATGACTCGATGTACATTTGAGGATTAGTTGGTGAAAAATACGGCACAAACACACATTCTTGATTGCTTTTACGCCTCAAGAGCATGCAAGCTGCACAAGGTGTTGAAGCCAGATCCGTGCTTACCTTGTTAGCAAATGGATGTTTTTTTCTAGGCCACCAATATTTTTCTAGATTTAAAGGACACATTTTTTTACAAATTGTTTAATTTAGTTATTTAGTTAGTTAAATTAAATCTATTTTTATTATTTTACAAGTATAAGTATATTTAGATGATTAATATAATTAGTTAAAATTAGTCTATACATATTATTTCGCAAATATAGTATATTAGATGATTGTATTTATAATATTTTGGAAAGTTACTTAATACGAAATTATATTTATCATTTAAAATTTTTATTATACTAAATTTTATACATAGAACCTCTCTAAATTAATAGCCGCTTCATTAATAACCACTACAAATTAATATAATTTTATAGTTTCAAATTGAGTTTTTGGTTCAATTACTATATTGATCAAGTTAATAAAAAATCATAATTTTAATGTAGTCCCAACATTATTATAAATTTAGAGAGGGTTTCCATTATATTACGATTTGCTGCTTAAAGTCACCAATAAACTAAGCACGAAACTGATTCAAACTGAAAAAAAATGGAATTAAGACATGTTTAGAAATGACATATAAAATATATATATTTATGTACAAGATATACACATAAATTTTAGTTTAGTTCAAACGAAAGCAAAAACAATGCACGACATTATAAACATCTTTCTCAACCAAAAAACACATAATTATGAACTCATTATTTTATGACAACCAAGAAATGATATCTACTTTCAACCAAATCAATCACATCAAATCAAAATCTGAAATCTCAAAGTAATCTTAGTCCAAAATATTATGTCACCAGTCAGGCTTAACTTATGCGGATTTTCGGTTTTACTAGCTTTTAAATAAAAACATCAAAATAAATCTAAAATATAGTGGCCGCATGCCCGCACGTCCAACTATCATCCTAGTTTTTCGGATAATTACAATGACTATATACGAATTACAGAAATGTGTCTTTAACTCCTCTAAATACGACAATGATAATCAAATTCACATCTCCTTAGGTAATTTCTCGAAGATCTCACAAAATGCAAATAAAGAAAAATCAGATCGCATTGAGATTCAGAATTCACACCTAGTCATTTGAAATCGGCTATCACATTCTCGTTTAATTTCTCATGAAGGTACCTGAAATTACATAACATCATCATGTAGAAAAATCGAAAAAAAAAACAGAAAACAAAATATATATATATATATATATGTATATATTGGTAATTATATATAAACTCTTTTGATCGTAACATTGTTGAAAATATTATACGTGTCTAATAAATAGTTACTAGCAAAGTCTCTATCCCATTTAGAGTGTACAAATAACATATGTGATCGGTAGTCTCTCATTTGCTTGCTCTTGTTACCTTCAAAAATACAAAATCCATAACCCAAAAATATCCCAAATATATCAACCTCACAAAAGCTCCGACATCTTCAAATCAAACAACTTGATGTTAATGATTATGCAAAAGTAAGAATGAATAAAATGTCATTTGCTTAAACATAAATAAGATCCATGATAGTAAAAGAAAGCAAAAATTTATTTATTTATTCTTCTTAATGCAGCTCGGTTTTAATAACTAGTTTCCTTGCTCTCAGATTTCCTCCATTTTACACTCAGCTCAAGCTCGTCCTCCTCTTCTTCATGGAGATTGTCTTCTCCCATTGGTTGTATCAGAAACTGTCCTTCTTCAGTTTGCTCTTGACCATCTTGTAAAGGAGGCTGAAGCATAAGTTGTGTCTGAAGCTGATCATTGTTGATATGACCATGTTCTGTCTCTTGACCCATTTGATAAGCATCACCAAAATTTCCTAAAACAAGAGATGGTCCAGATAACGACCCACTAGCACCATGATTATTCACATCCATTTGGTTAAAACCGGTAGCTGTAACCGATCCATTGTTAATAATTCCATAACCATTAAACATCCCTTGCTGATCTCCTCTATCTAAGATCATTGCAGCCATTCTTTGTGCATCAGCAGCTATGAATTGCAATTGTTCATCTTGTGGTTGATGTTGTTGAGACAAGTTTGGTTCATGTATGATCAATGGTTCTCCTTGAGGAATCACTCCAGGTGGCATTCCTTCCATAGATATCATGAAATTTGGTGGAGGATGATAAGAATTGTTGCCTATAGGAGGAAGATAAGTCGGTTGAATCGAAGCATCGGGTCCTATGTAACCAGCAAGCTCTTCCTTAGCAGCAACAAGATCTTGTTGGGTTTTCTTGAGATATTGTTGTAAGACAGAGATAAGACCAACACATCCATAGATCGGGTCGCGGATGCGAGCCTCAGCTTCATAAAAGAGGGAATTAACCGTGTCTTCACGTTGATCGGGATGAAGATCGTTTAGGATCTTGGTTACATTGCTTGCTCCAAAGACTCGATGTACACAAATGAACTTTTGAGGATTAGTTGGTGGAAAATACGGCGCAAACACACACTCTTGAGTGCATTTACGCCTCAAGAGCTTGCAAGCTGCACAAGGTGTTGAAGCCATTGACTCTCAACTATCAAAAAATGAAAAGAAGTGGAATTAAGACTTGTTTATAAATGACATTTAAGATATATCTTAAAGGACAATAAACACAAATATTTTAGCTTAGCTCACAAGAAGCAAAAAACAATGGAAGACACTATAAACCTCCTTTCAATTTTGATCAATTTTCTCAAAATAAAAATAAAAACACATAACTATGAACACTAAACTATTCTATGAAAGTGAAGAAATTATTAGCAATCACATTAAATCAAAATCTGAAATCTCAAGTTTATGAGTTTGTATTTTTCTACAAAAAAGGGATATCCGAAATCTATCTCTTTCCGGCAATTGCATTGGCAATACATAAATGTGTCCGTAACTTCTCTTAGATGAACAATGGAAATTGAACCGGCAGAGTTATGATCAAGTTATAAACGTTCTGACACTTCAGATCAAGTTTCTTAACAAAAGAAAGGACATAATTATGAACTCAAGTATTTTATGACAACCAAGAAATGACATCTACTTTTAACCAAATCAATCACATTAAATCAAAATATGAAATCTCTACGTTATCTTAGTCCGAAATATTATGTATGAAGAACATCAATATCCAAAATTTAAAAACTAGCGGCCGCATGCCAGCATGACGAGTATCAATGGCTTTATACGAATTACGGAAATGTAATGGAATCCGCATCTCGAAGATCTCAAAAAATGCAATTAAGAACAGATCAACTCAATCGTATTGAGATTAAGAATTCACACCTTGTCCTTTAAGATCACCTATCCCATCAAGGTACCTGAAATTACATAAAATCATTTTTTAGAAAAATCAGAAAACAAAACACACCAAAAAAACCCTAAAATAATATAGAATTCTTGGTAGAGAGTGAGAGAAAGTAAAGGAGAAATATAAACAAACAACAGACAGAGATGTACTGGGAAAATTCAGTGCCTGAGGAATCGTGAGGATAAATCGATCGAACTAAGCAATAAATGACGGAGATGTTTCTGAGAAAATTTTTAGGAGACAAATAAAAAATGAGATTAAGAAACCTTAAAACGAACGAGAAGATAGAGAGAAATGAAGGCATCTTGTTACATTTTATGCACGTGTTTTAGTCAAATTCTAATCTTAACCGTATTTTTTCAAAACAATTGTGATTCATAAAAAATATGGAGTATTTAATAATTAAGTTTGTTATGAAGTTTAAAACGCATAATTAGTAGATGACTAAGGGTTTGATTGGTAGTGCATAATGAGGAACATAATACTCTTACAAAAACCAATTATATTGTAGGAAATTTAAAAGGTCAAATATGATTGGCTCTTAAAAGTGCATTATGCTTCTCATTATGCACTACCAATCAAGCCCTAATTCAATTTTGATAAGAAAATAAATTTAAATATTTTTCTATTAAAAAATTGAGTTATATTTAGATAATGGTTTTTGTTTATTCTTTTTTATTTGATTATTAAAAAAAATATTATTCTTGAAATATATTCGGTATCGAACCTAAGTTCTAAATATATAAACTTGCATTATAAACATATTAAATATGTACTTCTAGTTAAAGTATTGAAGGCTTACTTCATAGAATCGATTTTGATCCAATGTGTTTAGTGAAAGTTTAAATATTTCACTGATTGAATTTTAAAATTAGTATTATACCCGCATTATACCGCGGGATTAGGTTATTTTGATTGTTTTTTTTATAACCGTATTCATTTAGATTGCTAACCCGTATTGATATTTTGAAATATTACTTCCGAAATGTGGTTTTAGAGGTCTGAAACCCGAACCAAAATTGATATGAAGTAGAGAAACCGAATCTGAAAACATAATGAGTCCTAAATCTATATACCAAAAAATCAAACTCGAACCGGAACCAAAACCAGATAAGAACTAAACTTTACCTTTTTAGAATTTTCATATTTAATTTTGAATTTTTTATATAAAAAAATACATGAATATGAATGTGCATTCGATCTATACCGAACCAAATTATATCAAAAAAATAAAATATTTGAATAAGTCTTAAACCAAACCCGAAAAATCTATGTATCCGAAAAATTGAATTCAAACTCATACCGAAACGGAATCAAAATTTGATTTTTAACCAATCTAATTTTATTAAATTTTAGTTTTTTAGATATTTTTCTATTAAATCTTTATAAATTTTGAATTTCTGTATAAAAATCTGTAACAAAACCTATCTTAAGCCTATTTTTAAGGGTTGTTATGAATTATAGGTTAATTTTTATCCTAAAGTTTATAACACGGTCAAAATGAAAGTGTCTCCTGCTTTAATATATAAGATACTTGGACGGGTTTCGGACCTTATAGTATTATTTAACTAAAATATATTCTTAACTTTATGATGTTAAAAAAAAATAATATTAACTATTTATATAGTTATTTAAAATGACTCTCACATCTAGGGGTCGATTCTTCTCCTCTACAATTGGTAGATTAAATAGGAAATTTTTTTTGTCAATATTGGGTCACAACTGACTGGTTCATTAGCCAAGTTTCTACATAATGTAGGTGATAGGATTCAATTCATGGATGTGCAAGTGTGTCTGCCTTTAGTGCACTTACCACCTGCCAACAGACCAGTTATGTAGATAAGCATAAATACACATAGTTATATATTGGTTATTTTTTAGTTAAAGTTAATACTAATGTTAACGTTAATATTACCGAGGATACGTAGTCCAGTGGTAGTGGCCACATTAGCATTTCTTAGGCACCAGAGTTCGATTCTTCTCTAATGCAAAGGAAAGGAAAAAAAAAAGAGATTTTAGAATATGATCTTTGGCTATAGATCGGGTCTTGTCGATCCAATTATAAAAGTAAACTTGACAAAAAATATTAATATATCATAATTAGTTGAACCAAACAAGTTATGGTGTTATAGTACATACAGAACAATTATGTACACAATTGATTTCCAATGGTGGTACAAGTAACAAACTCAACCCATAAATACATATATGTTACTACAAGTGTGGTAGATCCATAATTCATGTGAATTCTAAAACATAATACAACTTATAGTGTTGTTTTACACCAAAGAATGTCATATTACAACGTTAATCACTATAAATTGTGTGATCATGCTTTGCTATAATATCAAACCCACGCAATTATATCAATATCTATGTGAACCAACAACAATATTAGTTGATATTTTATGCCTATATGAACCAAACTGAAAGATATGTGTATGTAATACTTGAAGTTATCCTAAACCAACCAATTATAGTACTGAATCAAAGAATACCGATGAAATTTTATCAAACCAAATAATACCAATAAAATTGGTCTAATCAAAGAAATGAAACGTTAAATCATATTGTATTATCCAAATTGGTTGGCTTATTGAACAGTGAACTTCTCTAATAGATCTCACCAACAAATAATACAAATGTTAATTTCAACATAAGTCTCGAATTTTAATCCTAATAGGATAATTGAACCATTTTGTTTAAATTATATGAAACATGTATCACGTGCAATGAAATAAATTTCATCGGTACGCTGGTTTTAGGCTTTGCTTCGTTACATCTAAACCAATCTCTAATTCAATTTTTCTCAATTTGAAACCTTCTACACAAGACAAAAAGTCTAAAGAAGGGTAATTTTCCAACATAAGGGTAATAAGTGGGTTCCAACTTCATTTCTTTAAAAAAAAGAACAGCACCCTAAGTGCTATTTTTTTCTTATCTGAAAACTATATCTGAATCACGCATTTGGATGATGCGTCTAGATGATGCTTCTGGATTATGTTTTTTTCTTCATCTGAAAAGTACATCTGAATGATGCATTTGGATGAAGTTATGTTTCTTTGTGCATTTGTATAAATTAGTTAGATGTATTTTGTAACCAAATGACTAAAAAGTACATGCTTTGTGTTAAATTGTCTTTTTATGATCTAAAATTATATTTACAACTACATAAGTATTAAAATTATTTTTAAAATAACTTATAAAATTATATATTAATTACATAGTTAAATTTTAGTAAATAATTATTTTATAAAACAAAAAAATTATTATTAGACATTTTAATACATAGAAAATAATAAATACTCATACATGTCAATGCATACGAATATAAAAAATGTTTCAATAACATAAAATTATAGAAAAAAATTAAAACAAACAAAAAATATCTAGAAGCACGTTAGTAGCAAGTATTTTAAAACATAAAAAGAAAGATAAATTTCATTGTAATACATAATAATATGAAGACCAATTGATAGACAATACTAATATGGAAAATCACGTCATCACGCTAGCTCCTCGGTGATAGAATCACATAAAGTTTCAATCGCTCTATCACTAGCCAAGATATATGGAATATGACCATCATTATCTACTACTTGATCACCATGATGCTCATAAAAAAGAGGAGCGAGAGTAAACCAGAGGAGAATGAGTAAAAAAGAGGAATGAGAGTAAAAAACTGAGAGAGAGTAAGAAAGAGGTGAGAGAGTAAAAAAGAAGAGAGAGAGAATAAAAATGAGGAGAAAGAGTAAAAAATGAGAGAGAGAGTAAAAAGAGGAGGGAGAGTAAAAATAGGAGAGGGTAAAAAGAAAAGAGAGAGTAAAAATAGAGGAGAGAGAGTGAAAAAAGGAGAGAGAATGAAAAAAAGGCGAGAGAGTAAAAAAGGAAAAGAGAGTGAAAAAAAGAAGAGAGTGAAAAATAGAAGAGAGTGAAAAAATGTAGAGATAGTAAAAAAGAGGTAAAAGAGTAAAAAGAGAAGAGAAAGTAAAAAATGAGAGAGAGTAAAAAATGGGAGAGAAAGTAAAAAAGAGGAAGAGTGTAAAAAAGGAGAGAGAATAAAAGAGAGAAGAGATAGTAAAAATGAGGTGAGAGAATAAAAAAGAAGAGAGAGTAAAAATGAGGAGAGAGAGTAAAAAAGAAGAGAGAGTAAAAATGAGGAGAGAGAGTAAAAAAGAAGAGAGAGAGTAAAAATGAGGTAAGAGAGTAAAAAAAAAAGAGAGTAAAAGAGATGAGAAATAGTAAAAATGAGGAGAGATAGTAAAAGAAAAAGAACAATAAAAATATAAGAGTGATGAAAAGACTATTTTAGTCATTTGACAATTCTGGATGAGTTTTGTTCATCAGAACACACCTTTAAAACTCATCTTAAAATTCTAGTTATTTTGGATGAGTTTGAGATTTATATCCAAAAATTTTATCTAGATGATGTGTTTAAGTACCCTTAAAAAACATCATTAATCATCTACAACTAAATAAAATTTCTAGATGAGGAAAAGATAAGCACCTAATAGGAATATTTGTGACTCCAAAGAAATATTTTGATTAAAAGTAGTTCTGCCAATTATCCTACAAAACTTGTGTTAATGTTGGAGTTGGGTAAGTGTCAAAATTAAAGTTGACCACAAGAGAGATTTAGGAGAAGAGACTCTAGTCACTCTACGATACAACTCGAAGGTTCATGTTGAGTACTAAAGTCACTTTTATCTTATTCTAATTTTTGGGTTATGTTCATTAATTGAGATTCAAAACCTTTCTTTTTCAATTGAAGATAAACTTTGACTACTTTTGGCCATCTGCAAGTTGCATGACAATTCACTAATAATTACCATCAATGTCTCACCTCCTTGAAACTATGTGAAACTCAACAAAATCACTAAAACTATGTGAAACTAGAAAACAAGCGAGAAAGTGGTGGAATAACTTCTCAGATTTTTGCTAAATGCAATGACGGTTCAATTTAAAAACCCCTCTATTTGAAATTAAAGACATACTGTCGATGAACCCTAATCCCAAATTGATTTGGAGGTTGTTTTTCTTTTATTTTAATCTTTTGTGCCTTAATAAATGTTTAAATCATAAATTCACGTTTTTAATTTTTTTTAAAAAATAGACAGAATACAAACGACGATCAATTAATGTGTCGTGACGGACTTAACAATTATGTTTAGATATTTAAACCAGCGAAATTAATAACCAAGTTCAAGTTTTAAATGGAAAATTACCACTTTCATGGTTTATACTGGAGGTGAAAATATCAAGGTTTAAAGTAGAACTCATTGCCAACACAAACTCTCACACAAATGATAAAAATCACACTGTACACATTTTGTTGATAGTACGTTATAATACTATGGATATGTTTTCTGAACATTGTGGTAGTAATGACTGTGTGAAGAATTCTTCAACATTATCATTCGATTAGATATACTTCAATATCTTTATTGTTTTTTTGGTGTCTCGCTAAAACATTTTATTTTAAAATCTGGTGAGAAAAACTATAGGAAAAAAAAAATTAAAACAACAACACCAACCCATCCAATAATGAGAATCACACCTTACACGTCTCATTTCTTCCAAAATGTAATTTACTATTTTGAGTATATTATGTACTTAACTTCTTATCATTTTTAGGATTTTATTTATAGAATTTATATGTCTACCACAGGTCAAGAGTTTTCTTGACTTATATGTATCACTTCTTTATGAAAATGCCATGAGATAGTAGTTCAAGCCTCTTTGTGATCAGATTTTGTGTTGATATGACCCATAGTCATATCAAGATTTTATACACTAAAACGATTTGAAGCAGAGTTCTATAAGTCCAAAGGGATATTTTTAGCAAAAAAAAAAAAAAGGTCCAAAGGGATATATCTTTAAGCACAAGAAACACAAATATCATACAAGTTTAGCTTCGTTCACAAGAAAGCAAAAACAAAGCAGAACTTTATAAACTTCCTCTCAATTGTGATCATTCTCTTAACAAAAGGAAAACAGATAATTATGAACACTCAATTATTCTATGAAAAAAAATAAAATATATTTGTTTTCAGCCAAATCAATCACATTAAACAAAAACCTGAAATGTCAAGTCGTCTCTTTCAGGTTTTCTTTCCAATCATGTGAGCTTAGTCTGAAGGTTTTATGTCATATGTCACTTTAGTTTATGAGGTTTTCCTTAATGATTAGTGTTGCATTTCTCAAAAGTTTTAGTATATATCTTCTAGATGAAAAAAAATCAAAATCCAACAAGAAAAAAAATCTGAAATCTGCACCGTGGAATATCCTAGTCTTTCCGACAATTGCAACAAATAAATACAAATTACGAAAATTTTTCTTAAATTTCTATTGGAAAGATAATAACAAATAAACCAACATCTCATTGGTATTTTTCATTAAATCGAATTGAGATTCAGAATTCACACCTGGTCGTTTGAGATCACTGATTTCATTTTCGTTTAATTTTCCATGAATATAGCAAAAAAATCTAAAATATTACATTTTCGGAAAAAATTGAAAGAAACTAGGAAATAAACTAACAAAATTTCCGGGTGCCTTATGAATTTAGCTATGCAACTTCTTTCAGGTTTGAAAATCCAATTTTATATTAAAAATATGTCAAATACATCTATATAATTATGATGTAGACTAAGGATGTTGATATCTTTTTCAATATAAACATTTTATCAAATTTATCAAACTTGTATACTCCCTCCGTTTTTATTAGTTGATGTTCTAGAAAAAAATTTGTTTCTTTTTAGTTGATGTTTTAAGATTTTTATGCAAAATTTATTGTAATTTTGGTATTTTTGACTCTTTAAATTCTGCAAATTGATTTATTAATGGTTAAACTATTTTGGAATTTGTGATAAACTATATTTTGTTTAGAAAAAATAAAATAATTAATAATTTTTTAATATGTGTGAAAAACCTAAAACATCAACTATAAAAAATAGAGGAGTATGTCTTTCAATTATTAGTTAAAAGACTGAGTAACATATCAATGTTTTCAACTAATAAATCTCAATTTCATATAAATGATATTACAACTTCCAAAGAACATAACTATAAGAAATATGTGGAAATTTTGTACACCATTGAAATTTTGAAATTGGAAAATACTATCACCATAGTGGTTTGCAGAATTACAATGTAAACTTAAAACTTTGAAAATCTAAAATGCAAGAAGCTCACTTAGAAAAATTCTGTTTTATTGTAATTACAATCTTATTTTGTTTAAACCAAATAATTATAATAATCATAAGTTCATAACCTCAGTAGTAAGTTATGTATTTTCTCGTCATTCAATATCCATCAATCTCAATTCACATAAATATTAAAAATTAAAATCATCCATTTTCAAACTAATATATGAAGCAAATTATGAATCACTCTTAAACTATAATTTAAACCTTAAAAATAATTTATGACTAATAAATTACTAATCAAAGATTTTTTTTTTTTCTGAAGGAGAAAAAGAAGAAAAAGGAAATTTTCTTCTAAAATATATATGACATGACAACAAAAGAAGATATATAAATCAAATCAGTCAATCTAAAGCAATTTTTTCGATGTTTGGGATTTTAGTATACTTTTCACGAATTAGCAAAATTAATTAACATGTTGTTATGTCAAAGGTCATTATAATGGTTAAGAAGACCCATACAAATTGATCTTACAAAACATTGTCATAGTATTTTCTTTGTCATAGTATTTTCTTTTCAAATAGAAACCTAAGAAAATTTCTCAAAACAATACCTAAATTTACCTAATCGATTGTTTCACCTGCTTGGGTTTTGTGGCAGGTTATTTAATTAAATGGAGAAAAATATTTTCTATTTTTAAAGAATAAAAATAGCGTAAAATTTACGAAACTGTGGAAAATTAATTATATAAAATGGTTGTAATTCTAAAAATTATTATTTTAGCCGTATATTTTTTTGGTGAAACATATTTCATTAAATAACTAAATTAATAACAAAAGAGTGCTTTCCTATAAGATTTTGGAAGAATTTTAAAAACATCTTTTTTAACATGCTCTTTTTTATAATTTATCATTTCCTACGAAAATTAAGGAAAAAAAAGTATGAAGAGATACCTTTTAAAAAAAAGACATATAAAAAGAACATTTTTTAAATTTCCTCTAAACTAATTTTCTCTAAAGTGAAATTTGATTCCCTAAAGAGGGACCAAACAAAAAAAGTTGTATAAGATCTGATGAACGAAAGCGACAATCGAGGCCTATTAGTTAAAAAGCTTCTGAATTTCTGATTTAATTCGGCCCATACTTTTTGTATACATTGGAAGTGAAATTCAAGCCTACAATTGAGGCCCATTAAAAAGCTCAGTCCACCAACTTATGTTCTTCTCTTTAGGGTGTGTGGACTGGAGAGTTATTCCATAGCATATGAGACTCGAAAGGAAGGCAGAAGGAGTCTCGGATCCAATCCGAGATTCTAGTAGAACAAAGTGTATAAAGGATGATTCATTAGCGATTTTTTTAATATTACGAATGAAGAAATCGGTTTGGTAATTCAACAATCTAGAAAAAATAAAAAAATTAACAAACTCTTCAGTTTTGCGAATTTTTTCTTTGTATGAATTCCGTATGGATTCGAAATCATTTTTAGAATCTCCACACAGTTTGTCATCTGAAATAATATTAGACACAAGAGTTTCAATTACAGAATGCAGTGCCGAATTACTTCTTTTCATCCTTTTAACTTTTATGCAAGTCCATCCTATAAAATACCACCATATTCCAGAAAAAATATAAAAAAAAATCTAGAAACTATAATAGATTAATATTGGTATTTTTTATTAACAGAGAATTTTTGTAGTGAATAATTGAAAAAAGATGGTTAGTGTAGCTATATTATAAGAGAGCCACACAATTGAGTCATTTCCGATAAAATTGAGACAACATAGACCACATAAGTCCTATCCTTTAAATTTCTCAATATGGTTTATGATATTACAATATTTTAATTACCACAAAATTAAAAAAAGTTTTCTTTAATTCCAACATACACAAAACCATTAAATTTTGATAAGCCTAAGACTTTTGAGCTTCTGGTCCTAAAATCCCATTTACGACTGATGTAGCCACAAGAACTCCGACGAACTCCGCCGCCACGACGGCTCCGGCTTGTGTAAATCCGTTAAAACTAACCGCCGTCTCAAGTTCTTTTTCCGCCGTCTCAAGTTCTTTTTCCGCCGTCTCTACACCTCTCTCCGCCGCTTCTAATCCTCTCTCCGCCGCATCAACGCCTTTCTCCGCCGTCTCAAAGCCTTCTTTTACGATCTCCACCGCTTTTTCTTCTGCCTTTTCCAGCTTCTTTCTTATTCCAAATAACGGAATATCTTTCGCCATTGATGAAGGTTGAAGTCCTGTAACCACCGTCGCGGCTGTTAAAGAAAAGAGGAGATTCCGACGAGAGGCGCTGGATAGCGAGACTGAAGGAGCCGCTGGTTTGTTAAGATGCGCCGTGCATGGGCTACTAACATGCGCATTTCTTGCACAACGAGCGTTGAGAACATTACTACCACCGCTGAGTAAAGAAAGCGATATTGTCGAAGCCATTGTTAGTGAACAGAGGAAAATAAAAGGCTTCAGATGTGAAAGAGAAAATAAGAAAAATCAATATAAAGATAAAATGAAATTATTTCATTGTTGAAATGACATGACACGTACTGTCTATTGAGATTCTTTAACAAATGGGCAACAAAATATGTAAATAAATGAAACATACCGTGTATATTATATCAAATGTAAATGGTAACGGCAGAATTATGTCAAATTAAACATTATTTTTTAATGTGAAATCTAATGGAATTATTTATTACTTAAAATCTAATGGTACTGAATATAAGATTTGGCAAAACAAAATTTATTTTTAGTAGGGAAATAATTAATAATTTTTCAATTGAATAATTAGATAATATTTATTAAAAATCTCTAAAATAACTAACTAATATTTAAAAAATTAAAATATTTAATAAGATTTTATATGATTAAATCATAATGTTTTAACTAATATATATATATATATATATTTGGCGGATCATTTGCATATACATTTCATTTAATTTCTTTGAAAAAACTGAAATGTGCATAGAACACAACTAACATTAGTCCATATGTCATGTTTTGTTTAGAAATTCTTGCATTTAGAGATGCATTATGATTTTGATAGCTAAACTCATCAAATAAACCTTGAAGATATTTCACCAAATCCAAAGTCGAACACAAATTTTATCTGAATTGGAAGAAACCAAACTAAACTGGAACCGATTAAACACATGAAGAGATTTAGATCTTTGTATCCGAAAAATTATAACCAAACCTGTACCGAATAAAAAATTTATCTTATATCTGAAAAATGTGAAATGGAAAGAGTTGTAGAATTAAGGAATATTCCAATTCCTCCACTTAGCACTTAGTTCCAATACTTGTTTAACTGACTATGATTTTTTTTTGTGTAATATCATATATTTTTTTCATATCCATATATTTATATATTTATGCAATGCATTGTACAATAAAAATAACAAGCAACACATAAAACAGAAATATATAAATTACAATAGTAAAAGTCACGATGTGTGTAAGTTTTTGAATATGCATGAAAGAAAAAGTAAAGGAAAATAATAAAAATTTAGAAAGAAAGAGGAAGTAATAAGATTCCTCAACATTCCTCAAATCAATATAAATCAATTATATGTATGTGATTGGTAACAGAGTAAAAAGTGGAATGGAAAAAATGCCCAGAAATGTGTGGAATGTGTTACCAGTTAGAGCCTATATATATATATATATATATATTTGTTTTCTCATCAAAATTTTATTAAAAAAGCCAAATGGACAACAAAGAAAAAGATTAACTGGCCAAACACAACAAAATAGCCGAGCTTCCGGAAAGACCTAGACTATGAGATGGCAACCAAAGTGCCATGAGTTGATCTAATAGGATCGAGGCCAAGCAGTCGCCAGAGAACACCAAGGAGAATGCTATCATGAGACACTGCAGATCCCAAATTATCACTATGAAAGATTTGAAAGAGAGGGAAGATAGAAAGATGAGGAAAATCATCAAAGATCACCGGATTTGGGAGAAGATTCTCTCTCTAAAGAGAGAGAAAATCTTTGATCAGTGAGTTATTAGAGCATGGGTAGTGGTGAGACTCTATTTAGAGTCTCATCCATAATAAAAAATTAATATTT
>OVAX01000715.1:0-67178 GCA_900406405.1 Lepidium africanum | reverse complement strand
CAAAATAAATTTTATTTTATTTTTTTTAAAAATAAAAAATAATATTCCGTCGGTTTCCGTCGGTATCCGTCGGAAATAAAATATCCGTCAGTTTCCGTTGGTAATAAATTATCCGTCGGAATCCGTCGGAAATTAATGAATCCGTCGGTATCCGTCGGAAATAATATATCCGTCGGTTTCCGTTGGTAATAAATTATCTGTCGGAATCCGTCGGAAATTAATGAATCCGTCGGAATCCGTCGGAAACTTCCGACAGAAACTGACGGGTATTCCGTCGGAAATTTCCGACGGATTCCGACGGAAACATTATTTCCGACGGATTCCAACGGAAATAGATTTTCCGACCACGCCGAACCGACGGCTTATTTGCCGTGACTACGCCGTCGGTAAGGCTATTTCCGACGGTATTTCCGACGGATTTGGCCGTCGGAAATCACCCCATTTTCTTGTAGTGTATATCGAACGTTTGATTTTTTTTGATACAAACGTTTGGTTTTTTATATTATAAATCCATGAACCTCAAACTCTTTTGTTAGCCATCTTCATTTTTTTCCTCCTCTTCTTCCTCTTTCTTATTCTCATTCTTTTGTATACCAAATAGATGAATAATATTAATATTCTATTCATATACAAGTTGTGTGGATTTTTGGGAGTCTTAACGATAACGGATGGTTCTCCATGGAAACATTCATTTTAAAAAAAATTACAGCAATAATTACAATAAATATAAACTATATATATTGCTTTTTACATAAAAAATTATATAAACCAAATTCTATTACTTTTTCTGACCAATAAATTCGCCAATTTGATATGATAATTTTTTTAATTTTTGATTGTGATCAACACTATTGAGTTTGACTTAGAAACTTTTATTCAAGTAGAATGTTTTTCTCCTTTAGTTTTGCACTTTTTGCTGATTTCTCCAACTTCTTCAAGTTTCCTTTTCGTACTTACTCGAGAATCGGATGTGTAATTTATGTCAATAATTTCCTAAACGCAACATTATAACTTAAGAATTATTACAATATTTGTTAACAATAAAAAGGTAATACACAACTATATGATGTATCATTTTCGATATATTTCAAAACATAAATTCATAGTTTTAAATGTACCATACAAAAATAATCCAACAACCTAATATATATATATATATATCTAATCTCCAATTTATATACAACTCTATAAAATATAATTATTGCACTAGCTATAAAAAATATTTACAAACACACACATACATATATATATATATCGAAGATAGGTGTGTCATTGATAATGTTCTCTTTAGAATTTAGCTAGACAACAAGAATCAAGCTTCCACCCTAAAAGTAGAGAATAAGATAGAAAGATCATTAGGTTAATTGACAATATATATATATATATATATATAAAATGGAAAAAAGGGAGAGATATAACAATGTATTTTTACCGTGGAGAAGAAGTCGGAGTGGAAGTGAAAGAAAATATTGAGGATTATATGTATATTCGGATTCTCGACGAAAACAACTATATGAAATACATTGAAAATTTAAAAATAGGGGAGAAAGGTTTAAAAATATTGTTAGTAGAGCTGTAAAAAATTAGATTCTCTACGAAATCATCACAATTATACTGCCGAGAACCCAAATTTACCAATAGATGTATCATAAATTTTTATAATTTTTAGTTAATCATTTTTCCGTCGTGATTCTGTCTAAAATTCTCAACAGATTCATCATAGATTTAAATCATTGGAGATCATTGACTACCGAAATTCTTAAGTCATGGTATGATTTTTACCATCGACAAACTTATCACATTTAAACTTTTTCTTGTAGTGATGATTTATCATGAAATTACCATTGTTTTTAGTGAAATATGGCTTAATAACCATTAAACATAAAATAATAAAGAAACTAACCATGTTATAGTAAATATATATATATATATATATATATATACAATATATATCATTCTATCATTTTTAAACTTAATTAATATCTTTTTAGAGAAATTTTGAGTATTACCTTTTTCAGTATACTTTTTTACAAATACCCTTGCAAATTTATTTTTTCAAGAAATGGCCTTCAAATTTTTGTAATTCCCCTTTTGTCTTTCCTTCTTCTTCGTTGATTTCTGAAGAAATTTCAGATCCACCGATTTCAAGTCATTGATTCCATTTGCCTTCCAAATTCAACCAATTACGATTAATATCTTGAGGTGTTGTTAATGTTTTCAGCAAAATCGAAATAAATCTGGATTATCTCTGTGATTTTCGTTTCAAATCTGAGATTTTCAGATTTGCTATTTTTAATTTTAGATCTGCAATTATCAGGCTTAGGTTTGCGATTTAGTTATATGATTACTCGATCTGTAATTTGTATAATCTATTACATGATTTCGATTTAGGTTCATTTGTTTGACTCTTTATAACTTGGCTTCTAAAACTTTATAAATTTTTTTCAGTCTTTTTTTTTACCAAATGTTTGTTTCGTGTCTAATCTCCATGTTATATTTGTTTACAAGGTTTTATAAGTTCCCTACGTAAAACGTACGTTTTTATAAGCTTTTATAAATACCTTTATAAAAATTACATATACAAGTACCTTATAAGGTATTTTAGTTTTTTATAAATTGACTTATAAAACCATGTAAATTATATTCTGAAATCTCTTAAATGTTTGTTTTGTCTCCATGGTATATTTCTTTATACGGTTTTTTAAGTACAACTACGTACAAATGTTTGTTTCCACGTTTTTATAGTTATGTTATAAAACGTTTTGAAAAAAAAACCCTTTAAAACTCTAAGTAAAAACTGCATTTTTGNCCATATGACACATAGTGGAGAGATCAAAATTTCAATATTGAAACTTTACCTTTTTCCGGTACAGGGCTTATCGTGCTGATAACGTATTAAAAACTAAGAAGAAAGAGAGATAATAATAGAGAGAAGTTTTGTTCTGATTATGTTGTTGAAGTGATGTAATTACATTACGAACGAAACGTTCGTATATATAGAAATAATTTGGTTCTACTGTGCGTCCATAGAAACGCGTGGGCTCCACATATATATTAATTTTTGCCGTAAATGTTGACATTTCTTAACAATTTTTTTATTCTTTTTCTTCCCCTTTAGTCTATTTTGACATCATGTTTCTCTCTTTCTCCGATTTTGAATTTGTTTTCAGTAATCTCTATTTAGTTTTGTTTTGTTTTTTTCATTTGATTGTCACTTTTATCTTTCTCTCAATATTGTTTTTCAAATCTCAAATTTCTATTCTTTTCTTCCACGTTTGTCTACCTTGTTTCCTTTTTATCGTCTTCCATTAATAAAATTAAGATTTGAGCATCTCATATAATAATCACATGAATCAATCTCAAATTGATTCTATTAATAAAAGCCTCAACCATAAACTTCAATCTCATAAATCTCGTGAAATACCTTATAATTTGATTTCATTAATTCCTTATAAATTACAGACAACATATAAAGAGCAGGACACAAATACAAACAACTGAACATATCTTGCTAACCATCTCCATTGAGAAGACTGACACAAAAATAGTTCCTAACGCAAGGAATTTCATTGATCATTATCTATAATTCTACCAACAGGTAAGAACTGAACAAATAAATGACAAAGATATTAGAGATCCAATGCTTTTAAAGAGTAGCAACTGTTGTGAAAATGAATGGCTTTGCAAAACTTGAAGTAAACAAGAGATGAACAACTAAAAAATAATACAGAAAAAAAGAAGCACAAGTTGAAGAATCCAAATGAAAAATGAAAATTAGCAGAGCAGCTAGTCACCATAAGCCACAAACAATTGAGACGTTCGCAATGGCAATTGAAAAACACATTCCAATGGTTACAAAACCTCCCCTAACAAAGATTCAACTTTTGTAGATTCTTTCTCAGACATGATTCTTCTTTGTCAACAAATCTACCTCAAAGAGATACCATTGAAAAAGAAAGCAACATAATCAACTCATATAAGTTCAAATATTACAAAATATAAGATCAAATATTTGAAAATCAAAATTAAATAATCAAACTCGAAGAAGAATGAGAAGAATACGAAATCGCAAAAAGTACATTTGAAGAGACAAGAAGATTGATGAACTACCAAATAAAATTCACAGGAAGATGAATCTTAGAACAAGAATCACTGTAGAAGAATCATGAAAAATGAAGGAAGAATCGTCGAAGAAGAAGAATCGTCTGAATCGTGAAATCAGAAAAGTGAAGAAAGGAAAGTAGAGAGTTGTCGTTTGAGACCTAAAAGAAGCGAGAGTATTTTAGTCATATTCCAAGAATGAGAGGTACTTTATAAAAATTTCAAAAAAAGGGAGCAGTGTTAAAAATATCTTACTTTGAGGGGTTTTTTTACAATTGTTCATAACTTTTATATTATTTTTTCTCTATATTTTCTTCTCTCCACCTCTATTTTATTTACACTATATCTTCTTATTATAAATTAATTCAAATCTAAAATTTCTTTTTTTTTTTCACTAAGCAATATATAATAAAAGTTGGAAAGATTACAATGTTGAAATTCTCAAGCCGACAGAATACATGAATATCCTTGTAGACAATGCCCAAACAAGGGACGCTTTTTTCAACTAGTCCTGAAACAAACTTAGCTAGGACACTCTAAACTTGATCCTACTTAATTACTACCTTGAAATCGAAGATCAAAACCAAAGCCAAGCCACACGAACAAACAGCAAATGGTGATCCCCCTATAGCGATTAACAATACCTTATCTAAATTTTTTTTTTCAAATACATAGATTTTCTTACATAATCTAAGATTTTATTTTTTCAAGAATGACAAAAAAATTACTTGAATATATTATAAAATATTATTCAAGAATGACAAAAAATTCACCACTATATTTATTTATATAAAATCCTCTACAATCACCTCTATCTTTGAGTTTAAAATAAAGAAATGTTATTTTATCCTCTATATTTAGAGGATTGCTATTTTTCTCTATTTTAAAGGTAAAATCTTATTTTTTCCAAATCAGTCCTTTAGTTTTTATAAATAATATTAGTAACCAGTAAAAATATGAGGTTAACTCGAGTACACATGACTCTTATGCCATAAACCTTTTCATAGTTCACTAATTGATGAATTATCAGTTCACTTTTATCTTTCTTTACTTTATGATCTAAAATCAAAACTAATAATTCTAATCAAGAGGTGTATAGTGCCGATGACATGTGACTCAGTGATAGTGGTTATTTTACAAGTTTTCAGGTATCGAATTTTGATAATTCTCTGATACAAGAAGAGATTTTAGGATATGATATTTGGCTATTGATTAGGCCTTGTTGATCAAATTATAAAAGTAAAATTGACAAAAAAATTAAGAGGTGTATACTAGTTTATTTTATCACTTAACACTATGCATAGTCTACTCTAACAATATGAAATACCGTGGATGAGATTCAATCTTTGACTACAATATATATTCATTGAAATTATATATATACACATATATTACACGTAAAAGATTATTCATTACAAAATTAGATCTCAAAGTTTGGTGATTTACTCTCTAAATCAAAGATCGCTCTTCAATTATTCATAGGATTAACAACAATGAGCATATGAAGATCTAATACATACATACGTACATACATATATATACATATTTCAAGTATGTGAAAGATCTTTTCACTTCAAAATACAATAATTGATTATGTGAATTTTGGTTTTAGAATGCTCTGATTTTATTAATTGTCAAGCCAAGGTATTTATACACGAAGAAATAGAAAGATTCTGAATAGATAAAACTGTATCCTAACAAACTTATATTGATAAGATTCTAAGTAAGAAAATCATTCTACGTTATCCCAATACTTACCCTCAAGATGGAGCGCGGAGATTCGTAACGCCCATCTTGGATAATATATTGTGAAATGGAACTCGACCAAGTGCCTTAGTGAGGATGTCAACAAGTTGATCATGAGAACCGACATGATCTGTTGTAATAATGCCATCACGAACTGCATCACACACTGCATGACAATGTCTCTCGATATGCTTAGTACGTTCATGAAAGACAAGATTAGCTGCAATGTGAATAGCTGCTTTGTTGTCACAAAATAACCGAGTGGGTGTAGTTTGTTTAACACCAAGTTTTTCAAGTAACTTACGAAGTCATTTGATTTCCCTTAAAGCCACAGCCATAGATCTATACTTTGCTTCAGCGGAAGAATGAGATACCATCTGTTGTTTCTTGGTCTTCCAAGCGATTGGAAAACCACCAAGAAAGACGATAAAAGCACTTAAAGAGCTTGCTTAGAAGTTTGCATAAATTAAGATAAAAGGTGAACCGGGTAACAAAGTTCTGGTCGAGTATGAAGAAGATAAAGAAGCCTCCCAAGAAGGCATCTGTACGGTTGCGGATCTGCAATAGGTGGACTTTCAACAAGAAAGAGTTGATGATTGGTTTCAAGAGGAGTAGCGGCTGGTTTAGATCCAAGATTACCAGTTTCCGTAATGATATCCAAGGCATACTTCCTTTGAGACAAAAAATACCTTCTAACCCAAAAAAGTATTCTAAACGGCCAAGATCTTTCATGGAAAAACAACGGCTTAAATAATCCTTAAAATTTTGCACCATGTATGCATCGTTTCCACAAATAACAAGATCATCAACATAAACAAGAACTCGAAGTTCAATGTTGTTCTTCGTATAAGAGAATAAGGAATAATCTTCATAAGTTTCAGTGAAACCAAAACGCAAGAGAGCATCAGACAGCTTTTTGAACCAACATCATGGAGCCTGTTTTAAACCATAAAGAAATTTGCGAAGACGATAAACTTTGCCGGGATAAGTATGACGAATGCATGGTGGGAGTTTCATGTATACTTCTTCTTCAAGATCTCCATTCAAGAATACATTGTTGACGTCCATTTGGTAGATTTCCCAATACTTAGCAACAGCCAAATGTAATAAAGCTCGAACGGTTGTTAACTTAACCACGGGTGCAAACGTTTCACCATAGTCTTCTCCTTCACTCTAGTTATTTCCTTAAATACCCATTGACATCCGATTGCTTCTTTATCCGGTGGTAAATCCACAGTATCCCTTGTATGTTGTATCTCAAGAGCATCAACTTCCTTAGTTACAGCACCACACCATTCCTCTTTCTTCATTGCATCAACAAAGTTTTTGGGTTTCACTTCTTTAGTAATAGCCGCTAAGAAGGCACGATGAGTGGGAGAAAATTGTTCATATGTTATAAAATCTGTTAGAGGATAAGGAGTTGTACCTATGACCGTAGAGGACAGAAATATGGAATGAGGCAGAACGTGAGGGTTAACGAACGCGTTATACATGATGAAGTCCTGAAGACAAGTTGATTTGGTCTTTGTTCAATGACCTTTACCGAGATTTTCTGTTTCTAAAACAGAGTCTGTACTTGAATTTTCACTTGATTGTTGTGTAGCATCAGATGTAGTGATTGGTGATGTAGCAGGAGGATCAGATTGAGATTGAGCTTGTGATGAACTCCCCATGTCATCCGAGAAAGTCACGGATTAAACATTATGTAGTGATTGGTGATGTAGCAGGAGGATCATCAACACCGTAGCTGGAAACTATTTGAGAAGAAGGATTGTCATTGTATTTCGCAGAAAAAGGAAACATATTCTCCTGAAAAACAATATCTCTCGATGTAAAGACTTCTTCTGTCTCTAAATCATAAACTTTCCAGCCTTTTTGTGCAAACAAGTATCCAATAAAAACACATTGACGACTTCTTTGACTGAACTTGTCTCTGTCTTTTGGCTGAGCCAAAAACTTTGAGCTGCTGGTAATCAGGTATCTTTCTATAAAGAACTTCATAAGGTGATCAGCCCTTTAGAACATGTGAAGGCGTTCTATTAATAAGATAGGCTGCAATCAATATTGAGGACTGAAACAAGAGAGCTCGAGCTACATTCAATATATGGCGATGTTTTCTTTCGACTCGTCCATTTTGCTGCGGTGTTGCAACACAAGAATTTTGATGAATGATTCCTTGTTCTTGAAAATAAGAGGAAAGACACATAAACTCAGTTCCATTGTCACTTCGTACAATTTTAACTGGTTTTTGAAATTGTTTATCCGTATAAGCAACAAAATTCTTCAAGATTGTTTTGACTTTGGATTTTTCAAGCATTAGATAAGTCCACACAGCTCTTGAAAAATCATCGACAATAGTAAAAAAATATACTGCACCACAAGTTGAACGTACTCTATATGGCCCCCAAACATCAGTATGTATTAAAGAAAAACAATTGTCTGAAACACTCAAACTAGTAGAAAAGACTCTCAAGTTTACTTAGCCTTGAAACAAGTATCACAAGCTGTATTATTATTCGATGATGCTTAAAACAAATCTAAATCTAAAAGTATAGAAAAATCAGGATGACCAAGCCTTCTGTGCCATATAGTTGGATCAGCCATACTAGAGACTCGATTACACTTTGCAAAAACTAAACTTGTAAGATGATAAACTCCATCACGCTCTTCACCTCTTCAAATCAAAATCCTCGAGAAACAGTCCTACAATACACATACAGTGTCAGTAAACATAGCAAAACAACCAGTTTGTTTCAAAAGTTTTGCAACTAAGATCAGGCTGCAATTCAAGTCTGGCACATAAAGAACGTTTGTTAAAGTGAGAGAATCCATTAGAGGAAAAGTCCCCATCTGAAAAGCGATAGTTCTGCTTCCATCTGGAAACCCAACTGTGCAAGGCGGTATAGATATCAACTCTTTTAAGAAAGACAGATTGCTCGTCATATGATGTGAGGGTCCTATGTCAAGAATCAAATATCCCATACTAAGCATACCCGTCAGTTTGTCTTGTGTACAAGAGGTTGTAGACGCAGATTTCTCCTCAACCATTTGAGTAAGAAGGCTCCATTGCTCCAGTGTGAAATCAGTAAAATTATAAGCATTAGAGCTCGTTGCATGAGCTGTAGTTGCCTGTCCACGACCACCTATACCACGAGAATTTCCTCATCCCCCTCTGCCACATCCACGCTAATTTTTTTTTAATCCACCACTCCGAAAATCCAACCAATTGCCAGCATTCCTTTTTCTCATGACCAGACATGCCGCAGTGTGTGCACACCACATTCTTATCCTTAAGAATTGTATCATCTTGTCGAGAAGATCTTGTTGACAACACAACTATACGAGTAACAAATCCGACTGCACTTTGTTGATTTTCTCTGTTCCTTGCATATTCAAACCGTTGTTCTTCTCCGATTATCTTAGAGTAGATTTCTCCTAGATCAGGTAAAGGATCAGTTCCGATTATAGAAGTGCAGAGACCACCATATCTTGCATCATCAAGTCCCATAACAAATTGATGAATCTTCTCTTGACTAACAACCTTAGCAAATTCAGAAGCAGCAGAACAAGTATAATTGATTACTGGCTGATAATTTTGTAATTCCTCCCAAAGTTTAGACAATTTTCCAAAATACTCTAGAACACTCAGACCTTCTTGCCTACAAGTTGCAAATTGTGACTTTATCTGGTGAATTCGAAACTGATTCCCAACAGAAAACCTATTTTTCAATTCAATCCACAATTGATGAGCTTCAGTAATATAGGTAACGGTCGATCTAACTTCAGGTTCAATAGATGTTCTAATCCACCCTACAATCATTGAATTAACAGCCAACCAGTTCTCATAATCAAGATCATCGGGCGCATGTTTCTTCAAAAATCCAGTAATAAAACCTAATTTTCTTTTTGCTTGTAGTGCGTTAAGCATCTCAGCTGACCATTCATTGTAATTATCACCTTTCAGAATAACAGAAGTGATTACGACACCTAGATTATCCGATGCAGAGAGGAGATAAGGCGACACTGTTGCACCTTCTTGAGTAATTCCCGTTTTTGTCACTGTCAAATCTGTTAATAGCGAAACTATCGCGGCAAGCTTACCGGAGAAAAAAGAAGATTTTATCGGAGAAGCGTTTGAATACTATTTGTAAGAAAAATATTTAGTGATGTTTAAACAAAAATCTACTATGTTTAATCGGTTTGATATGTTGTAAGATACTTTCTTTATAATAAATATTTTTAATTGAATTATAATAAATATCCATTTTAATAATCTAACTATTTTTTAAAAGATTTCGATGAATAAAAAAATGAAATGAAATTGTAATTTCTAAAAATAAAAAGTATTAATAGTAAATTAAAAATAGAAATTACGTAGAATATTTCTTTTTAGAATAAAAGTAAAAAAATGCATTGGAATAAAACACATTTCTATAATAGAGTTCCTCTATTTTGAAGAAAAAATAGAGAAACATATTAGAAATGATCTTAGATTTTATTCAAACAATGGTAGTTCAGCAAATTCACTTTGTTTTTATTGCGTTAACATATATCAACCATATAAAAAAATACTACTTATTATTAGAAAAAAAAAAAAAAAAGAACCAAATTGACAAAAAGGGTCTCCAACACTTGTAATTTATGGTAAGGTATGATAGAGCCAATGACTCAGCCACTGTTCATTTATTGAGTTAAAGCTAACATGTTCCCAACTATAATAATTTAATACTGATTCCGAATTGAATAATTTTTGTACAAAAGATCTCCCAAATCTATATTACTATCTCTAAACCTATAAGTCAACTTTTAAAAATACAAAATAATGCATAATACATAATATTTTGAAAAAGCTTTTATAGTTTATATATTATATATATATATATAATCGTTTCAAATTTCTTTTAATAAAAATTTGAATTGATATATTATTTATCATAACTTAAAATTTGTAATCAATGAGAAAGTGCAATTGGTCAAGTGATTTAGTATTAGTGATCGAAACTCTAGTTTTCATAGGTTTACATACAGCTTTAAATATGTTATTTTGGAAATATATATCCTCTCTTCATAAGGTAAAACTCGAACCTGTAATAATTGTTATATTGCTAGGAAAATTTTCCATTCTTTAAACAAAATTTATTTAAAATATGTATAAAATTTATTTAAAATATGTATAAAATTTATTTAAAATATGTATAAAATTTATTTAAAATATGTATAAAATTTCTAGTCATACTACTTTTTTTAAGAACATCTATATAATCGGCTTCAGCTTTGTATATAAGACGTGTAATAATAATTGGCTTCAGCTGTATATATAAGACGTGTAATAATAAAACTCTTGGACACAGATCTTCCGAATAATAAAACTCTTGGACCATATTTGTGACAGAAAATTTCACATTTAATACATGAGACAACCCGAAATAGATCCTAAACTTATGTATATGAAAAACTAACCTAACTCGAATCAAAACAAAATCAATAACCAAATTTTAGCTTTTTAGATTTTTTTTCTAGTAAATCTTTTTTAATTTTGAATTTTTATATAAAAATACACGACCCTGAACTCGATCAATACCAAAGCGAACTCTGTTCGAAAATTTAAATTACTCGAATAAGTCTTAGAACAGCCTACCAAAATACCAAATTAGAGGAACCGAACTCGACAAAATACTAGAGTAGGTCCTAAATATATGTACCCGAAAACCGAATCCAAACCCGCCTAACTAAATCAATAATCGATTTTGTACCAATTTTTTTGTATATTAAATTTTAGTTTTTTGGAGATTTATCTATTAAATATTTATTGATTTTAAATTTTGTATAAAAATTTGCAACAAAACTAATTTATTCCTATTTTAAGAATTGTTATGAACCATATATTAATTTTATCCTAAAGTTTATAATCGGTCAAAATGAAATTGTTATATTTTTTTCTTTTTCATATTTTACAATATAAGCCTTTTTGTATGACCTTTACATATGCTTTATGCCGTCCCATAGAAATTTCAAAAATAGAAAATTTTATATTTTCAAAGTTTGATTAAATATTTTTTGTTTTACTCTTCTCTTTTTTTTTTTCGGTTTTCATACTTTTATAATAATAATAAAATTAAATATCATTTTATAATTTTTCTTAATAAGTATAAAAATTATAAAATATCTATCATTCTGAAAAGAATAACGTATAACATCACTCATTGCAATTAAACTTAGGGAGTTCGATATATTGTTTCCCTAGGATGTAGTATATTGTATCAGTTCCACTTCGAAACTATGCCTCTATAATTTTCTACATAAAACATAAGTTGAAAATTTAACTGTTCAGAAGATAATTTTAATGGATTATCGGGTAAACCACAATATATCGTAACTACTAAACCGTTATTTGACTCAGCTGAAAAAAATCTCAAATCGACAAAAAAAGTTCCCACATTCCAGAATCAAAGAATACTAATGAAAAAATTTGTCGATTTGTATTAAAATTGAAGCTCAACTGTTCCAAAAATCTTAAGGTTTTTCTTGAAATCGTATATATTTTTCATATTCGTGATAAATCAATTTAATTTTTAGGAAATCTAGAGTTGTTAATTCACAATCAAGATTTTGTATTCGAGATCTAGAATCGTTAATGTTGTTCTTTTAACTGATTTTCTTATGTGTTGATGTTCTTATTTGCTTGTTTCAGAGATTGTTAAAGAGGAAGAAAAATAAAAAGGGAGCACACAGATGACTTATGAGTTCCCAAGATCAATCCGATCCTAGTACGTTTCGGTGAACACAAACTTGTTCACAAGACTTATATCAAGAGTAGCTTACAACTGATTACAACCCTCACCACACTCACCAAGAACCCAATGTTTCCCAGATCTAAGAAAAAGAAGAAGAAACCCCAAAACCTGTAAGTTTCTCTCACCCTCTCCCTCTCTCGTTCTCACACTCTCTCTGCGCAGTAATCTTTTGTCTTACTTAGCTGTCCTTGCTATTTCTCTCCACCGCATCTTTTCCTCTGCATCACCTACGTTTAAATAACATCTTACTTACGTTTACAACGTACCTGCAGATCAAGATGTCTTCCTTTTAGGCTGTTTTCATTTGTTCTTTCTTACCAGGCCTAATAAACTTAAGGCCCATAACAAAACACAGCCCACATGTCTGATGCTGTAAGCGACATCTCACAAACTCCACCTCGATTAGAGTATCAGACACTCATTCGAGATAACCTTTCCGACAACCTGTTCAACTTGACCGCCGAACAGCACTTGACTCGACTTGAGCCATCAGTTCCTTTGAACTTTCAGATCAGACAACCCTTCCTCAAACTTCTTTATCGGAACGGGTTTAGTTAGTATGTCTACAGGATTGATCTTTGAATCAATTTTCTGAACTTTCACTAATCCTTCTGCCACTACGACCTAGATGAAATTGAATCGGGTATGAAAATGCTTTGTCCTCTCCTGATATGCATAGTTTTTGCTTAGACAAATTGCACTTTGTGAGTCACAAAATATCTCAGCTTGTTCTTGTTCATAACCCAATTCACTTGATATTCCTTTCAGCCATATAGCTTCTTTCGCAACCTCGACCAGCGCTATATACTCAACCTCGGTCGTTGACAAAGCCACGGTTCGTTGAAGACCTGATCTCCAGCTTACCAAATTTCCACCAGCTTGAAAAACATATCCGGTAATGCTTCTTCTTATATCCAAATCTTCTGCATAATCACTGTCACAAAATCCTCTTACTGTAAACTTCTCTGATTTTGTATATATCAACTTGTAATCCACAATATTCTTGACATATCTCATTATCCATTTGACAACATTCCAATGATCTAGATTTTGAGCACTCATGAATCGACTAACCAATCCCACAGCATATGCCAAGTTTGGCCTGGTCCCAACCATCGCATACATTAGACTCCCTACAACATTTGAATAAGGTATTCCTTTCATCTCTTCTTCCGTTTCCTTTTTCTTTTCAGTTTCTGTGCTAGAAAGTCTGAATTGTGTCCCCATTGGAGTCTGTACTAGTTTTGCTTGGTCCATTTGAAATTTCATGAGAACCTTTTCCAAATAACCTTGTTGTGAGAGTTGTAGGATTCCTTTTCATCTGTCCCTGATAATGTCTATTCCCAGAATTCTCTTTGTTGGCTCCAAATCCTTCATTTCAAATTCTTTACTTAGAATCTGTTTCAATCTTGAAATCTCTTTCATATCCCTAGCTACTACCAGCATATCGTCAACGTATAGTAGTAGGTACACGTAATCCTTTTCTCCTAGACACTTAAAATATACATAAGCACATGTTCTGATCTTGTATAGCCTTGAGATTTCATGAATTCATCAAATCTGATGTTCCATTGTCTTGAAGACTGTTTCAGACCATATATAGATTTCTACAATAAACACACTTTATCACCCTTAGCAAAACCTTCCGGTTGTTCCATCAAGATCCTCTCATCTAAAATTCCGTGCAAGAAGGCACTTTTGACATCTAACTGTTCCAACTCCATGTCTAAATCCACCACCATAGACAATACAATCTGATTGTAACATGCTTTACTACCAGTGAAAATATCTCATGATAGTTGATTCCCTCTAACTGAGTGTAACCTTTAGCAACCAATCTCGCCTTATATCTAGGCTTCTCCACCCCGGGAATTCCTGGTTTCACCTTGAATATCCACTTGCATTCAATTACCCTTCGTCCTTGAGGCCTATCAATCAAAATCCATGTATGATTCTTTGCCATTGAATCCATTTCTTCATTGGTTGCTCCTTTCCATAATTCTTTGTCTTCACAGCTTATGGCTTCTTGATATGTTTGTGACTCATCGGAATTGGTAAGCTGAGCCACATTCAATACATATGCTACCACATCAGAGTCATCATACCGACTGGGAGCCCTTATGTGTGTTCTCCTTTCTCTGTCTCTAGCCAACTGATAATCATCTAAGCATGTTTCTTCTACTGCATTTTCTGGCTGATCCTCATTGACTTCAAAGTAAGCTCCACCTTCGCCTGAAGGTCCTGCATCTTGATTATCTGATTTTTCTGATTCATTAGGGAGTAAGAAAGTGACCTTCTTCTTTCTGTTTTCTGGAACAATCAGTGAATCTGCAGATTTCCTTACATCTTTGTACAAGATATTCTCACAGAAAGTCACATCATTACTTATCACACATTTTTTCTCTTCCGAGCTCCATATCCTATACCCTCTGACTCCTTGTGGATAACCCACAAAAATCCCCTTTTTAGCCCTTGGCTTTAACTTCCTTTGGTCAACGTGATAGTATGCCAAGCATCCAAAACGCCTCATATGAGAATATTCAGGCTTGATACCAGACCATACTTGTTCAGGTATTTCAAAGTTCAAAGCGACAGAAGGAGTTCTGTTTATCATGTAACACAACTGTTGAAGATGCCTCGGCCCAAAATGATTCTCCCAAATCTTTTTCACACAGCAAGCTTCTTACTTTCTCCAAGATAGTCCTATTCAATCTTTCAGCCACACCATTCTGTTGTGGGTTGTATGGACACGTTTTGTGTCTCATGATACCGTTCTCTTTGCAGTAGTCATCAAAGGTTTTGTTGCAATACTCAAGTCCATTGTCAATCCTCAATGCTTTCACTTTCTTGCCACTTTGATTCTCTACCAATGCTCTCCATTCAACAAACTTTGAGAATGCCTCATCTTTCGATCTCATAAAATAGATCCAGGCTTTCCTAGAACGGTCATCCACGAATGAAATGTAGTATTGACATTTAGCCAAACTGGGTGTAACATTGGGATATCCCCACAGATCTGAGTGTATGTACTCTAAATTCTCTTATGAATTGTGCTTTCCAGTTTTGAATGGTTGCTTGTGTGCTTTCCCAAGAATGCAAGGCTCACACCTTTTTAAACTTGCAATCTCCTTCTTATAAAGCAGCTCTTTCTTGACCAACATTTGTAAACTTTTCTCGTTTAGATGTCCAAGCCTACTGTGCCATAATGTGGTCGAATATAGTGTTTCCTCTTCAGCACTGATATGTTTTGATCTTGTGCTGCCATCAAAAAAATAAAAAGTATCTTTATAGTCACCAACAATAACCTCCCTGTCACCTTTGAATACTTTGAGCCTGAAGTTTCTTGATTGGAACCAACATCCTTGCGTTTCTAATTGTCCTAACAAAATCAAGTTTCTCCTAGCTGTTGGAGAATACCTGACTTGCGTTAGCACAATCGCCTCTCCCTTGTGGTTCACAAATTCAACCTTTCCTATTGATGTGACTTCACAAGCAGTATCGTTTCCCATAAGTATTCTTCCGCCACTGATATTCTCCACCTCTGTCATGAGGTCTCTTCTACATGTGACATGGTAAGAACAACCAGAATCTATTTTCCAATTGTCTCTGTTTGACTTTACCGATGCGACCAACTTTAGCGGTTCAACAACCACTGACTTTGCTACAGCAGCTTCTGCTTTTCCTGTTTTATGCTGACTTGTATTTCCCTGTCCTTTCTTAGGACAATTTGCATTGAAATGATCAACACTACCACATATCCCACATGCTTTCTTGTTCTTGGCTTTGGATTTACTCCTGCTAGAACTTTTACCCTTAGATGAACTCCTCTTCTCTGATCTTCCCCTGTTTTGCACATATAAACCTTCACTCACTCCTTTCTGTTTATAGAATCCCTTGTTTTTTAGCTCAAGTTATATGGAGTAAGCAGATCTTATGATTTCCTTGACAGTTATAGTAGTTCGCCAACTACTATACTTTAACGTGTGCACCAGGTTTTCAAATTGGTTTGGTAAGCTATTCATCAGAATCGCTGCTTGATCTTCATCACTCATTATCACCTTCACACTTGATAGATCAGATTTGAGCTTATGGAATGTATCCAAGTTTTTGTCAAGAGTCTTTGTTTCATCCATTCTAAATCTGTAGAAGGTCTGTTTTAGATGGAATCTATGCGGTAATGTCTTGACTTGGTATTCATCCTCTAAGGCATTCCACATGATGAATGCTATTGGCTCAGTTATGATTTTTCTTAGCACCAGATTTGTAAGACTCATACTTATAAGATTTCAAGCTCTTCTATCCTTGTCTAACCACTTAGGATTAGCTTCTACATCTTCTTCCTCAGAAGTCTCACCTGGACTTACTATCTGTTCTATTGGCTTCAAAACAGAATCCAAACCAATAATCTCCAATGCAGGCAAATTCTCTTTCCACAAAACACCACAAAGAACTACCTGCAGACAACTTAAACGATCCTTCTACAACACAATATCAGTCAAAACCGCTCTATTTTGAGATAAACACCTTTTGCCCAAAGCTTCCACTTTTCTTCAGAAAAACGTGACCTTTTACCCAAAGCTTCCACCTTTCTTCAGAAAAATGTGACCTTTCGTCCAAAGCTTCCACCTTTCTTGAAGAAAATAACTTCTTGACAATAAAGTTGACACATTTAGCCACTAACAAGGCTCTGATACCATTTGTTGTTCTTTTAACTGATTTTCTTATGTGTTGACGTTCTTATTTGTTTGTTTCAGAGATTGTTAAAGAGGAAGAAATATAAAAAGGGAGCACACAGATGACTTACGAGTTCCCAAGATCAATCCGATCCTGGTACGTCTCGGTGAACACAAACCTATTCACAAGGCTTATATCAAGAGTAGCTTACAACTGATTACAACCCTCACCACACTCACCAAGAACCCAATGTTTCCCAGAACCAAGAAAAAGAAGAAAAAACCCCAAAACCTGTAAGTTTCTCTCACCCTCTCTATCTCATTCTCACACTCTCTCTATGCAGTAATCTTTTGTCTTACTCAGTTGTCCTTGCTATTTCTCTCCACCACCTCTTTTCTTCTGCATCATCTACGTTTAAATAACATCTTACTTACGTTATAAACATACCTGCAGATCAAGATGTCTTCCTTTTGGGCTGCTTTCATTTGTTCTTTCTTACCAGGCCTAATAAACTTAAGGCCCATAACAAAACACAGCCCACATGTCTGATGCTGTAAGCGACATCTCACAGTTAATTTCACAATCTAGATGCCATCATATTTGTGTTCTTGAAATCATGTTTTGTGTTCTCGAAAGTGAAGATGAATAGAGGTTTTGTTCATAGCTTATACAATGCTCAATTTCTATAAAGCTTTATTTTGCTGCAATCTGAATTTTTCAAATATCTTATCTTAATGTTGTAGACTCTACGTGAGCGGAACCATCCTTAGATACAAAAGGTGATTCATTACTCTGATTCTTTAGCTTTTATTTTTATACAGCTAATGCATTTGTCTTTTATTTTGGAGGAATTCATTTTAGGTGATGTGCAGTTGTAGTTGTTGTCTGTATTATCTTTGGTGTTTTGTGTTAAGACAATGAGAATTTAGCTTTAGTTTGAATAATGATAGCATTCGGCTCGATATTGACCCTCGAATCTCGATTTCAGTTTTAGAGTAGAAGCATCAAAAATTTAGAAAATAATTTTTTTACGTTTGAATAATTTGCACGAGATCAATTGGGTCACAATTTCGGGTTAAGGGTTTTTTGATTTGGTTTACTGTTAGTTTATTTTCAATTTCATAAATAGTAAACCATGTTTAATGAACCGAAATGTTGAAAACAGATTTCATCTTATATTTTGTGTTGAAAAAAATTCTATGGTAAATTAGATTTTCAACTTTTGTTCTATGTAGAAATGTAAAGAGACATAGTTTTTATTATCAATATTGAGCACAATTGACCGGTCTATTAACCAAATTCCTACATAATATAAGTAGTAGGACTCGATCTTTAAATGTGCAAGTGTGTCTGCTTTTAGTGGATTTACCACCTACCACTAGACTAAATACCACCTACAAAAGAGATATAGTTCTGAAATAGAACTGATACTATAGACTAATATTTTCTTGGGGGAAATATATTTTGCTTCCTTAAACTTATATACTATATGATACCGATATATTTCAGTTACACAAGATTAAACTTGTAAATAATTTATAACAAAGGAGTAAGAATGAAAATTCACTAATGTGTACTTCAAATTACAAAATTGCCCTTCTTATCATTTTGTTTAACACAACTCCGCTTAGTAATTAAAAACTTGGAACATTCAACAGATATGACAAAAATTTCTTTATTTATTTATGTTGACGGAAAGAGATATAGTAAACAATGGTTCTTAAAAGAGTCATTGGTAGCTTATCGAAGCCATTAAATACACTTATAAAAGCTTTCGAAAAATACCAACCCGTCAAGTTGCTTCATTTGGGATATGAAGTACGAACCCCCTGGTGCTTGAAGAATTCTCTGAATCCATAGAGACTCATATCATAATTGTACTGCCAAATGAAACAAAAAAGTAAAGATACACATCTTAAGATCTACGTTGTGCCCACATGAAATAAACTTGTTTTATTTGATAAGAAGGCAAATTTCAGTTCCTAAATGGTATTGGAAAATACTATGTTTTAAGCCTGAAACTTATAGGTACAACTTTCACTGAACACCGAGTGATATTTTGGTCTTGAACCTTTTCTTCACTACCAGTGTGCATCAGAACGATTTTTATAATACAAGATACACCAAAGGAGAATATGATTCATGGTTTATAGAGGTTAGATACCAGAAATACAAGAATTGTTGAAGTATATTTGTTGTGGGCTGTGAAATATTTCAATAAAAGGATATTCACTTTTTTTATTGTGTAGAAAGTTTCAATTTTTTTTTAGGACTATCGATCTATTTCCCCCTCAAAGTATCCATATAACATCAGTTCCACACAAATTTTGATCCTAGTATTATTTCCCCTTCATTTCGTAAGTTAAATTCTTATTTCCACCCAGAATTGGATTACTTGGTATAAATAGTAAAACCAATTCGAATTGTATACTAAACCGTGCACTCAATAATAAACCGAACATGTAACTCAATTTTGAATTAAACCCAATCTGAAATAACTTAATTTTTAATACATAAAAAAAATTAAATTCAAAGAAAGAAAAAGATAAATCTATCTCCTCCTCAATCGTCTTCTTCGATCACACTCTCTTCACAAACCTGCAACAATATCAACACACCCATCTCTTTCTGTCTCTTTGTTCTTGCTTCCATTATGTCCATCAGCACCGGAGTTGCTCCTTCTTCCAACACTGCTGATTTTGATTTCGGCACCGACATTAAAAGATTTATCATGTACACTGATTTATCCACCATTTTAAATCAAAATCCGCCATCTCCTTCGCTGAACACAACGAATATAGAACCGTCGTCGCATTTTCCTTGAATCTGCCGGTTTCTAGAAGATTCACGAGGAGAGGAATCGCCCCAGATCTTTCAATTGTGACATTGTTTTCCTCCATACTCTTGAAGCTCAAGATCCGAAGAGGAAATAAGAGAAATCAACGGTTTAATCGCACCAGATTTAACAATTTTGATCTGATTCTCAGGTTTGTTCTTCGATAAGAGTCTAATCTCCAAAGCAACTTCCTTTTGCTCATCGATCAAACATGAAGACTCAAGATTAAACCCAGAAACAAAAACGAATTTTGAACCCAAATTTTTCATACCTTTAGACAAGTTCTATAGATTAGGATTAAATGGTCTGTTTTGAGCAAAGAAAAAGGAGAAGATGAAGTTCATCTTCGGATTAGAGTTCATCGAACAAGAGAGAGGAGACGAAGAAAATTCAACTTTTTTTAGGTTTAGTTGTAATCAGGTTAAGTTTGGTTTAATTTACAATTTGGTTAAATTTAAATGGATTACATTGAATTGGTCTACAGTAAACCAAATTTAATTGCGGTTTATGTACAATTTTATTGTCAAGTTTAAAGCCGTGTGGAAATTAAAATTTAACTTATGTATCGGGTGTAAATAAGTATTTAACTTCTGAAATAAGGGGAAATAGCATTAGGGTCAAAGTTCGTGTGCAACTGATGTTATATAGATACTTCGATGGGGAAATAGATCGATAGATTGTGTATCTTTTTATGTTGTTAAGTAATTCACACGCAAAAACTTAATATTGGGATAGAACTATGAAGGAGCTTCTTCAAGCATCCCCGGTCAAGATGTTGTGTGTATTTAATTCTGTTTGATAGAAGTAGACGCATGTGATCTGGGATATAGCCAAAACGAATAAGAAAAGAGTGTGGGATTGAAAGAAATCTAAGTTACATTATGGTGAATATGATAACCACGGGATATAACCTATTGAAGGAGTTAGACAAACTCTCATGTAAAATAGAGGACCCGTGATGGCCTAAGATCCTTAGGGTAACCACTGTAATACCTTCAAATTTCACAAAGGAAGATCAAACTCCACGTTCACTGTATCTTCTATTGTATTTGACACAAGATATATTCAACATTGCTTGCTAAGTTAAAAACATGGCACTTCTCATTACTCAAGAAGATAACCAGTGAATTATTAATATTACTAATACGATATTTATGCGTTTTGAGTCGATGACATCCAGCTTCTCAACCAGAATGCAAATAGAGATCATAATCACCACTTTAACATGTGAATTATTCTCTCTGAAGAGAGTTTCGATACAAGGGCGCAATTTTTCATTAAGGCATCTCATCGAACAACATGATGTGCTCATAATATAACTTGTTTACCTTACCACACGTTGCAAAAACACTAGCGTGATTCCAAAATCATATTAAGACTTCGAATAAAACGCATAAAGGACATAAATTTCGGTGTTCATAAGAAATCAAAGGGAAAAAGAAGAGTAAAAAGATTTTGGGTTGATATTAAACCTGAAGGCTATTTCGTTGCTTGTACCGATATGTTTTCACTGCTCGAGCAGGATCACCAGTTAAAATTCCAATCGCAAAGGAAGCTGCAAATATTGATTCTATATTTGTCTTGCTTTTGATAATCGTAGGAGGGATGCGACATTCTACTGAGGAAGAAGTGAAATTTTGTAAAACTCTGCTTTTCGAATCGAGAAATGGTGTGGTTTATGTTTTGGCTTCAAAGACTCGAGTAATTCCTCACAAGGTTTTGGGCTTTATATGGATTATCTTATCTTTATTTTCTAAAAAGCGGGCTTTGTATGGGTTTAGAAAACCAACCAGATAGAACTAAATATATAGTGGAGTCACTTCTACATTTTTTTTGCTCAACATAACCAACAATATTCATACGTTGTTTGTCTCTTGCAACAAAAGTAGTAATCCAATTCAGAACGCTATATCATTTGGATGTTACGATCCTAAATTTTATTCTATCACTCCAAATTGGGAGTCACATCTATTTCAAACCTTAAATATTTTTATTTCCATAATAAATCTTTAGTATGACTAGTTCAGTGATTTAAACTCCCAAAGTATCATTTTTGTGTAAGAGCCAACAAAACTTCTCTTAGAAAAATAATTCTTTTTTTAAAAAATATCCAAAAAAATTTTAAAATAAAAGTTCCCAAAAAATTTCTAAAATTCCATAAAATTGAATAAAACATCCATAAATTCAAAAATAATTCCTAAAGTATTAAATGTATATTAATCACTAAAGTATTTTTAAAAATTTTAAAATAAAATAATTTCAGATCTGAATATAAATCAAGAAATAATTTTAAAATTATTGAATAAAAATTAAAAAATTTCATTAAAAATTATTTCTCCATAAAAAAAACCCTATATAATTTCAAAAATCAAAAAAATCCAAAACAATGTATTTGATTATTACAAAAATTTAGCTACATGTATTTTTTGATATTTGATTATGGATATTTTTCTACATGTATTTTTCTAAAGTAAATTATTATTTTTTTGTAAAAGGCTTTAAAGTAAATTATTTTAATAATAAATTTTAATTTATGTTATTTAAGATTTTTGATTTTTTTGTGCATCTTTATTTGTATTTATGAAATTATTTTGGTTTTCAGAATTTTAAATTTTTTTAATATATTAGTGATTATTTTATGTTTAATATTTTAGGAATTATTTTTAAATTATGAATTTTTGTTTCAATTTTTCGGATACTTAAAAAAGATTTTCTTAGAATTTATTAGGTTTTTTTTTAAAAATGATAATCTTTTAAACAAAAGTTTAATGGACACGCACACAAAAATGTTACTTTGCAGGTTTAAATCTCCAAACTAACTATGACTAAGTTTCAGTTCTCTCTCTCTTTTCATAAGAGTTTCATCATCTTCTTCGTCGCTTCAAACTTCATCTCCAATTTCAATTTCAAACAAAATCCTTTGTTGAAATAAGTAGAATTTGTAATCTTACAACCTTCCCTACTCGTTTCCTTCCTTGCATGTATGGATCCATCACTCCTTGCGGCTCTACGATTGATGGCAATCGACAATGATGATCATATACCGCTACCACCACAATTAGACTACCGATCAGAGGACAAAAATCATCATAGAATTATATGTCGTCTACTAAACTCTGATAGCCAAAACATGCAAAAGGTTATCCTCAACTTACCTCGTATATGGCGATTGCACGGCAAGATTCGACGATTAGTGTTATCTAATGATCGATTTCAATTCTCCTTTCAGACTGAAGAAGATATGAAAATGATACTACTTTCGGTGTATTGGAATTATGACGATTGGGGATTGGTGATCGTAAAATGGGACACAAATCAAATGCAACCTTTACTCAATTCCTCTACAATGTGGATTCGAATCTTGGGTATTCCACCAGATTATATGTTTCTCAATACCATTAATGCAATTGGATCCTCGATTGGAGATGTTATGAACATTGAATTTGATCCATCAAAATCTCACATCCATAACTATGTGAGGGTCCTAATCCTGTTTGACCTTGGCCACCTAATATGACACCAACGAACCTTCCGTGTACCACTTGGAGAAATAGTACATATTGGAATCCATTACCAAAAGATTAAAAACTATTGCCAGGAATGCATGCGTCTAACACATGACATAAGACGCTGTCCTTTCCTTACTTATCCCTCATCACTTACACAAATGCCTCTTCAACAATCAAAGATCATGCAACCAACTGAAGGTAACCAAACAATCAATATCATTGACCACGAGGCCTTGCATGCACCAATTGGATCGCTAAGTGAACATCATGACCTCATTCATGAACAAAATCACCTACAATGGTCAAATGAATATCAGCACAACATGCCGGGAAAAACATGCCATGCAAAACTCACATGCAATAAGGATGTTATTGCCTCTAAAGATAAAGAAATACTAGAAGTTGCTGATAGTAATATGTCTTCCAAAAATACTACAATACATGTTCAGAGACTTCGCAAAAAAACGCAAAAAAAAAGGAAAAAGGAATGCATTGCTTCCTCAAGCACAACAAAAACATGAAGACAGCAAACCGGAAAAGATAGTTATCACTCGACGTCATTAGAGGTTAACTTAGACGACACACCCACAACACTTTTAGGTATACATCCCAAACGACGCAAACTAGTACATGCACACACTACTGAGATCACGGGTATGTACATGTAGCATGAATATACAACAATTACGGGTATGGTGGCTGACCTTAAGTCACCCAGAGAAAAATGAGTATATTTAGTTGGAACTATCAGGGATTGAGAAGCACCTTGACAGTTTGATGCCTAAGAGAAATTTGACAGAAAGAATTTTCGGACATCATGGTTCTCATGGAGACAAAAAAACAATACTAAATATGTTACGAGTTTTCAACAGTGGATGGAATATGACCATAGTGCAATTGTTCCGCCAGACGGCTTCAGTGGTGGATTATGTCTTCTATAGAAATCATCACAGCAACTAACAATTTTAGCACAGAATAAAAACTACATAGATATGTTGACACAATTTGGTGATTCATCAATATACATGACCTTCGTATACGGTGAACCACAACGCCACCTACGGAAAAATGTTTGGAATCAACTCACACACATAGCAAACCATAGACCTCAACCCTGGTACCTTATTGGAGACTTCAATGAGATTATTTGTAACTCTGACAAATTAGGAGGACCTATGCGCCACTCTTCAACTTTTGCGGATTTCCGTCAATGTATTCAAGCATGTCAGCTTCGGGAAATACCAAGCTCTGGGAACCATTACTCTTGGGTGGGCATGCGAGGTCAGCATTGGATACAAAGTCGCATAGATAGAAGCTTTGGAAACAATGAATTCCTGAATATTTTCCCAAGAACAACAACGTATCTCATATGCATGGGCTCAAACCATTGACCACTTCTAACATCAATAATACAAGAAAATTTCCACCACCAAGGTCGGTTTTATTTTGATAAATGTTGGATTCATAAAAAGGAATTTAGGAAACTGGTTACACAAAGTTGCACAAAATCAATTCAAGAAGATCACTCAAACATTTTGATTGCATCATTGCTTGTCGTCAATCCATCTCAACTTGGAAAAAAGGCATGCAACAGAATTCTCAGCGGCATATACAGGACTTACAAACAAAGCTTGACCTTGACGTAACTAAACATCACCCTAGATTTGACATGATAAGAGATCTAAAACGACAGTTAGAAGTGAATTTCAAAGACGAGGAAACTTTATGGAAGCAAAAAAGCATGATCAAATGGCTATATGTTGGAGATCGCAACACAGCATTCTTCCATAATTCTGTTAAAAAACAGCGATTCCGCAACAAGATCCTTTACTTAACTGATGAGAATGGGAATATGCAATTTATGGAGGGATCCAAAGGTAACATTGCTATAAGATATTTTCAAAAAATATTCACAAACTCAAACCCAATAAAAAGACAAATGCTTACATGGTATCCAGCCAAAGCTATTTAACCATGACAATGAACGACTTGTTCGTATTCCAGACACAGCAGAGATTGAATGTGCACTATTCAACATTAATGGGAACATCACCCCAGGTCCTGACGGTAGGACTGCTCTCTTTTACCAAACATTTTGGGATAACATTGGTGATTGCTTAATTAAGGAAGTCCGAGAGGTATTTATTCACAAACATTTTCTAAAAGAATAGAATTACACACACATTTAATTCCAAAAGGTAAAACCCCAAAAACCATGGTAGAATTCAGACTGATTAGTTTATGTTCAGTCCTTTACAAGATTATAGCCAAGATTCTGGTCATTCGACTAAAACTCTTACTACACAAACTGATATCGAAAACTCAAGGTGCGTTTGTCTTCGACCAATATATCACATACAACATTTTAATTGCTCATGAGATATCACATTCCATTCAAACCAATCCCCAATTACAATGGCAGTATTTGCAAAAGATCCTCGGTAAATTTGGATTTAGTGAAAAATGGATACAACTGGTCATGTTTTGTGTCTCATCAGTCACATATTCCGTACTAATCAATGGCTTTCCCCACGGTCTTATATTACCGCAGTGTGGCCTATGGCAGGGTGACCCTTTATCTCTCTTCTTATTTATCATTTGTGTTGAAGGTTTGATTCATACTATGCGCAGAGCAGAGGAAGCTGAGACCTTATCTGGTATACGCCTACATTCTTCCGCACCATCAATACATCAATTGTTCTTTGTCGATGACACCCTATTTATCTATAAAGCAAATTCTGGTGAAAGTACTACCCTAAACCATTGTTTATTGTTATATGAGAACGCCTTGGGTCAACAGATAAATTTTCAGAAATCTTTAGTTACAATTGGCTTGCGTGTTCCACAAACCCAGGTAACCAATATTAAAAACCAGAATGTTTCACAGGGTCAAAAAAGGAATGTTCCAGTTTATATATGATAAATTAAAGTCCTCTACACAACGTTGGTTTCATAAGATTCTATCCATGGGTGGCAAAGAAGTCCTACTTAAATCTGTTGCTACATCATTCCTAATATATGCTATGTCCTGCTTTAGACTCTCCAAACATACTTGCTCAAAAATAACATCAACCATGAGTTAATTTTGGTGGAATACTACTCACGGAAAAATGAAAATTCCATGGGTTGCGTGGAAGAATATTTGTCTAAGTGAAGAAAATGGTGGTCTAGGCTTCCGAGACATTGCAGATTACAACAAAGCATTGCTTGCCAAACAAGCTTGGAATTTATTATACAACACGACTCCATTTTAGCATAGGTTTATGAGGCCAAATATTATAAGGGCTTAGATTTCTCACACTAAACTGTTGGAAGTCGGCCTTCGTACGCATGGAGAAGTATATTACACGGCAAAGATTTATTGCAACAAGGACTACAATGTCTTATTGGAAACGGTCAGGATACATTCTTTTGGATGGCTAAATGGATATCTCATGACAAACCAAGACCTCCTATTGGTATTCAACCAACGATAGATACTCTTCTCAAAGTATCTTCCCTCATTGTAAACAACGACTGGAACTAAGAGAAACTAAGAGAGTTATTTCATCTACCGGATGTCTTGAGAATTGAAAACCAACCTCCTAATACCACAGTACCTGATTCTTGGATTTGGAGCTACAACAGGAATGGAATTTACTCGGTCAAGAGTGGACACTGGTTTATTAGATCCACAACCAAAAAACAACAGAACCACCCACATGAAGATATTTGTTCAAATATTCTCAACAAAAAGAAATATGGCAACTAGACATTGCACCAAAAATTAAATTTTTCCTCTGGAGAGCCCTATCACGTGCACTAGTAGTTGGAACATGCCAACGCAAAAGGAAAATAGGTATACCAAAAAAATGTCAGATACGCAACACGGAGTCCGAAACCATCAATCACATGTTTTTTCTCTGCCCACCAGCACATCAAATGTGGGTACTATCGAACATTCCGCATCCAAGTCAAGGCTTCTCTGCTAACTCATTACTTCTAAATTTCCAGCACTTAATTGACAAAATAAAATAATCAAGCAATGTTACGGATATTACCAAGGCTATTCCATGGTTGCTATGGGTAATATGGAAACATAGAAATTGAGTGATTATTCAAAAAGAAAAACAAAATTTATAGTTACTTGTCCGGGATGTATTTCAAGATCTTGATACTTGGAACACAAGGAAGCAATTCAACGCCCAACACCATGAAAAATATATCTAAACCCTCACGTACAGCTAGTCATTATAATGCCTATTACCTTAACCACTGCCATTATAAAACCACTTGGGCCAGAACAAAGGAGGTAAGTGGTGGTGCATGGCTAATTAAGACTTCGAAAGGTAATGTTACTTACCATACACGTCACGCAATGCAACACACGGGTTTGAAAGTTGCACTTGAATTCCAAGGACTTTTATGGACTCTCCAGAGCATGAATCAACTTCGTATCAACAATGTTTGTATGTATACTGACAGCCATGTAGTGGTACAAGCAATAACACATCCATCAGAATAACCAAGATTCAGATCATGTTACATTAAAATTCAAGATTTATTAGCCACGATCCACAATGTTTGAATAGAAGCAATTTCTACATAGTTCAACAAAGCAACAATGACAATTGCTAATAGTTTAGTTCATGATAAAAGATATAATGACTACATTGCCTCCGGTGGACCTTTATGGATTTCCCGTATAATTCACAATGACAAGGTACTCCTTTTAATCAAAATAGATAGTTATACGACCTTTACTCCATAAAACAAACCCCATATGTTTCGTTCCTTCTATTTATATATTTCTAAGTTAATTTTTGTATACCTTACACAACTAATTACTATGCTCCCATTTTCAAGTATCTAATCATACATTTATATTCCCTAAAACACTTCATAAGTACATAAGCTCTTCTAATATTCTTTCCTTATAAGCACACATTAATCACATGCTAATTTTCATGTTTCTAAAATGTGCCTCCCTCATAATAATACTCATTCTCAACAATAGCATAAAGTCTTACCACTTTTAATTATCTCATTACGTTAAATAGAAACACTGTTAAAAATTTTTGCTTCAACACGTTGTCGCTTCGACTTCCATTGTCACCATCATTATGCTTCACTTTTTATTCTCTCTAGAACTTTTGAAAATTTGGCAACATCCAACAGCCTTATGTGTCTCATATTTAGCCTAGTTTTCATCTCATGTTAGCATCATTTTTAGTTTTTTAGTTGCAAATCATGTCATTTTAGAGTCATTTTGTGTCTAATTGTGCATTTGAGTCACTAGGACATACATTTGCATATTTTTTTGTGTTTTTTGGTATTTTAGGTGAATGTGACCATGAACTAAGGAGATTGGAGCTTAAGTGAGGAATGGGGATGCTTGGAGGCTTGGACAATGCATTGGAAGGAAGAAGGATTGAAGATTGGAGAGGCCATGGCCGCGGCCGTGATCCGTCCCGCAACCTGCATAGGTCGCGGGTAATCATGTACGGACGTACGTACATACGTCCGTATTGTCACCCGGATGAAGGATGCATTGTCCGTAAGGCCGTCCACGGGTCGTTCATATCCGCAACTGAACACAAAACTGGACGAGTCACGGATTACGTCTGACCCGTCCCGCAACCTACCTTCTCGACCCGCGAGGGTCGAGACCTGCGATCCGGACTTCGGCCAGCCACTCGCGACCCGTCCCATGACCCAACCGACCCACGACCATTGTCTACAGGACACACGCGACCTAGGTCGCGACTCGCCCGGACCGCGGCTAACAACTACTCTCGACCCAGGTCGTGACCCGTCCGAGTTGCTGCCATGTGAAACAAAACTCTTTTTATTTTCGGTTTTATGTAATTTTAGCCAGTTTTTCCCAGTTTAATGGTTTATTTTAAGTGATCTGAAACCCTAATCCCATGTGTATAAATACATGGTGAAGGGATCCAACACATTATGCCTTTAATTTCATATAGTTTTTAGATCTAGCATAGTTTTCTCTTTAAGTTTTATCAAGAACACTTTGAAGATTGTAGAGAACAAACTTGGATCCCTTTGGGTGACCATTTCGTGGTCATTTCTTAAGTGATCAAGAGTCTCTTGTTCATTCTCTATCTATTTTCATTATTTTTTGCTTGTTTAAGTTGTTTGTTTGCATAATCATCATGAGTCAGTAGTTACTTAGAATGGTTTAGGCTTTGGCTAGATCTAGGGTTGGGTAATGGTTGATTGATGCTTAGGATCATTAGAGCCTCCTATCTAGGTGTTCTTAATGCTAGATTCATCTTGATCACATGAGTTTAGATGCTAGGAAAATCATCGCCCGAGAGGTGTTCGATGAAATTCCTGAATGACTTATTTTAGGGATCTTTCTCCATAACCATTGAGAGATGATGCTATGGGATTGATTGGTCATAGTGGACTTGATTGTAAAGCATTTGGGAGTCTTGATACAATATATGAGTGTTTAGTTGGGTCATTTCTCTTGAATAGTGATTAGTGCCATGAGAGTAGGCTAGTCTTGCTATCATTGTTGTGTTCCATGCCCTAGGCGGTGCATTCATTGTCTTCTTGTTGCACCATTTATCATTTGCCCAGTTCTAGATCAATTACCATAGCTTAGATCATTCGTCTTTATCATATAGTTAATCTCTTTGCTTGATTTCATTTCTTTTGATCTATTTAATCTTATTACTTTACTTGTTGGTTTGGCTAAGTTTGGTTTGCATTTGCTTGCCCTTGTTTTGTTTGTTCTTGCTTTAGTTTTTGTTTGCTTGCCCATTTCTCATCATCATCACTCTAGATTAACCAAGAATTTTGCATCCTTATTGTGCAACCTCTTACTCCTTTGGGTTCGATCCTCAAGTGCTTAACAATGGCATGATTGTTTGAGCATTTGTTGTTATAAATTAAATTGATTATGCCTTAGTAAACCCAAAATGCACCACCACATCAATTTGGAACCATTGCCGGGGATTTTGTAGTATTACCAATAGGTTTTAAGTTCTAGTTGAGACTAGAGTTTAGTTAGTTTTAAATTTTCGCATTTGGTCTTGCCGTTTGTCTCTTCTTTTGTGTGTCTTTCTTGTAGGTGCATGCAAACCCGGAGTTCACAAGCACAACTACCTATTCAAGAGAACTCAGACATATTTGCCTTAGAGAGAACCAATAGAAAGTTGGCTAACGAAAGACGTTTGAAGGATCGAGAAGATCATCTTATTCGTTTGAGAATGGAGAATTTGAGGGATTCTACGGTTGAACAAAACTCTCCACGTGTGAACGTGAATGGAGTAGGAGCACAAAACTGACCTCCCGGTTTTGAGACACTTCCGGTGAATGCTAGGCCAATTGGGGCATTTGATGAGCCAAATCTTAGAGAATTGAGCTTCGACATTCCTACTCCAAGCATTACGGCGAACAACTTCGAGATCAAGTCTAGCTTGATCACTATGGCCCAAAACCAACAATACAACGGTCTACCCCTTGAAGATCCTCTAGATCACTTGGACCGCTTTGAAAGGCTTTGTAGAACGGTGAAGATGAATGGTATTCATGAAGATGCCATCTAAATGATTCTCTTCCCATTCTCATTAGGGAACAAGGCAGCTCAATGGGAGAGGAACATACCCTTAGAGATGGTTTCTACTTGGGACATGGTGAAAAAAGAGTTCATCACCAAGTTCTATCCAAAGCAAAAGACGGCTAAGCTAAGAAACTACATCTCGAGTTTCAAGCAGCGGGGTAACGAAAGTTTGTATGAAGCATGGGAAAGACTAAAGGAGTATATAAGGTGTTGTCCACACCATGGCATCCCTAAGGAAAACTTGCTAGGAAGTTTCTACTGTGGTGCACTAGAACACTATCTTAGAGCATTAGATACGGCTAGTTACGGTAATTTTGCTAGCTTGACGGTTGTTCAAGGGGAAAGGTTGATAGAAAACATGGCTCAAAGCGAAGCAAGCTATGGAGTAGATGACAACACGAGCACAAAAGAGAGTGGTTTGGACGGTGAATGATTCAAGGAACTTAATGCAAAGATAGACAAGTTGAGTCAAGTTTTTCATTTGAATCAAAAAGAAGTGAATTTAGTTGAAGACAAGGGAATCGGTTATCAAGGTTGTAAAGGACTAGGTATGGATGGTGTTGATTTCACTCAAGAGGAGTGTAGTTACTTGGGAAGTCAAGGAGGTTATCAAAGCCCACACTATCCGAACCGAGTTCCAATTAATGCTTCTTGGCAATTTAGAGGAGGACCGGTTATGAACCTGATAGATGTATATTCTTTCGAGTTCAAGTTTGATATACCTTTGCCATTCCAAGGAAATACCTTACCTTATCAAGCAAGCTTGAGACCACCTCAAGTGAGTGAATTGGGTGAGATTAAGAATATGATGAGACAAATAATTGAGGGTCAAGCGAGAAGCCAAATTGAGATGGCCTCGAGGTTTGATAAGATTGAGCACAAGGTCGAAGTTGGTTATGCGGAGTCTCAAGCTAAGTTTGAGGATATCTATTCTCACTTAAAAGAGCTTGACCAACGGGTCTCACAAGTGGCCTTAGCTAACACAAAGTCAGTCCCTATGTCTCCAAGGAAATCGGATGATTCACCCAAAGCCTATTGTAAGTCCATAAACCTTAGAAGCGGTAGAAAGATACCATCCAATGAGGTTGCAAATGAGAAGGATAAGGAACCATTTGAGAAACAAGATGAAGTGGTTGACTTAAAGGAGGTCCCGGTAGACGAAAGTGAGATAGTTGAGGAACCTAAATAACATGATGAAACAAAGGCGGAGGAGAAGGACGATTTTCTCGAAAAGGCAAGGAAGTATGTACCACCTCCATACGAACTGAAGTTACCATTTCCGGGTCGCTTCAAGAAACAAATCTTGGCTAAGCAAAGAGAGAAATTTATGGAACTTATGGATGGAATTACAGTCATGATGCCACTCATGGATGTGATAAGGTCCAATCCAACTTACTCAAGGTTTCTAAAGGATTTGGTTACCAATAAAAAGAAGATGGAAGAGGGGATGGTAATGATGAGTTATCAATGTAGCGCCATTATCAAAAGAGATCTACCTAAGAAGCTTGAAGATCCGAGAAGTTTTACTCTACCATGTGCTTTGGGGAATTATAAATTTCCTAAGTGTTTGTGTGAATTGGGATCAAGCGTGAACCTCATGCCTCTTACCATGGCAAAGAGAATTGGGATTACGTTATTTCAAAAGTGTAGGATTTCTTTGGTGTTGGCTGATCGTTCAGTTCGGATTCCGGTTAGAGTGATAGAGGATTTGCCTTTGAGAGTCGGGGAATTCGATGTACCTACCGACTTTGTGGTGTTAGAAATGGATGAGGAACCGGTAAACCCACTCATTTTAGGAAGACCTTTCCTTGCAACTGTTGGGGCATTAATTGATTGTAAGAGGGGACGAATTGGTTTGCAACTAAGAGACTCAATAGTTAATTTCGACATAAAGAGGATAATGAACAAGCCAGATGTGGGAAATTAGTGCTTCATGATCAAGACTTTCGATATATTGGAAGGAGAAATGAATGAAGAATTGAGTATTGAAGATCCATTGCAAATCACCTTAACCATGAAGAAGAATGAATTCAATTTTTTGAATCTTGATATTATGAAGAAATGTTAGACTCTTGCGAAGTGCTATCTAGTGAGACCCAACCATTGGTCGGGAGCTGCCATTCTTGATATTTATTTACAAGCTTACTCCACAGCCCTCACTCGCAACTGTTTAAGTCTCATCAGAGCAAGATCTCCACGATTTGGTCGAAGATTTGCCTAACTTTTGGAACTTAACATCAAGAGTGCATGGCTGTGTTTTGAATCCATACTTTTTCCAGTTCTCTTTCACCTCCGACATTGACCGTGTTACGGTCTTAAGGCGCCAACCGTGTGTCTACAATGGATGGTTCATGGCTCTTCAAAGATGGGAGGATTACCCTTCGAATGACTATCTCATAACCGTTGATCTTTGGGTACAAATAAGAGGATTGCCTCTCCAATTTATATCGGATCAAAGAGAAACATTGGGAGAGGTTTTAGCTGTTGAATTCCATGGACCCTCCATTAACCACTCGGCCTTTGTTAGAATAAAACTCCGCTACAACATCTGAAATCGAGTTAGATTCTACCGGTGGGTGCATTTCCACTCAGGTGACATCATTCTAGCAAAGTTTCACTACGAAAATCTATCAAACTATGCTTATATTGTCAACGGCTCACACATAACTCGCTTATTGTCCATTTGTTGATCCCATTTATGATGAAAACATTGCCCCATAGCCCTAAGTGTTGACGACAATCAAGCTACGGAGAGCTTGGTCTCTTACTCACATCAAAAATCCCTGTCCACTTATTCCGGATGTAAACCCAAATGAACAACATGAGATGGCATTACCAACACCGCACGATTCACAGCAAAACCCTTGGAAATTTAATCGTTTCACTCAATTTGTGCACAACACTCACTACAACGAAGATCAAAATATGCATGGATTTTTTGAAGATAGTGTGGATGCGACAATGCATAATCAAGCCCAAGAGCATCACAAGAATGTTAATGATGATGGAGCCTCCTCTTGGATGCAACCAGGTCATAGACTTACACGTCACAATGACTCGACACTAGAAACAAAGCTCAAAATGAGCTATAGCATCTAATCTACTTTTCATAACTATCACCAAACTCATAACCCTTGGCTTGAATGGATGAAGACTATTATGTTTTCATGCTTTTAATGAATGTTAGTTTCTAATATCCTTGTTTTATATTCGTTTGAGTTTTTTAAGCTTTATTTTTATCTCTCTTTTGTAAAGGTTTGGCTACCTCAAAGCCATCATTATGCTATCTTAATATATGCAATCTTTAGTGGTAAAAAATCACCAAACTAGCCATTTCGGAAGTTTATTACAAAAGTAAAAATGTTTAAAGTTTAAGTGGAAGTGGCTGACACTTTAAAGTTTTTTTTTACAAGATATTCCTTAATATGTTGACATAACATATATTTACCAAAAAAGGGGTAATCAACCACGTCTATAGTGATGAAACTGGACAGTAATATAATCAAAAAGTACTTGACATCAGGACTCCATCACATCACTATAATAGGTTGTCTCTGACAGATCTCAGACTGTAGGCAGCAAACACCTACGAGGTTTGAAGAGGTGTAAGTCATGTCGGAAGTTTATTACAGGAGTAAAAATGTTTAAAGTTTGAGAGGAAGTGGCTGACACTTTAAAGTTTTTTTACGAGGTATTCCCTAATATATTGACATAACCTATATTTACCAAAAAAGGGTAATAAACCACGTCTATAGTGACGAAACCGGACAATAATATAATCAAAAAGTACTTGACATGAGGACTCCCGCACGTCACTATAATAGGTTGTCTCTAACAGATCTCAGACTGTAGGCACCAAACACCTGTGAGGTTTGAAAAGGTGTAAAAAAGTTACAATTGCTATGGCATGAGGTTCTGCAATAAAAGGAACATCACAGTTGTGGTTTAACGTCCACTGGAATTTTAAGCTTGAAGAACCATACTAGCACTTGTATCAATTTACTCCACCGAGGCTAGCGTCCTGATCACCACAGTTATGACAAGCTCCACTAGAGCTCACATCACGATCACCCTCAACAGAGATCTTTAGATCAGATCGTTCACCCTGAGCTTTGTTTGAATGAGTGCCGTTGTTGGTGTGAGCCCTTTTCGGGGACAGTTTTTGCGGAATCAATTTGTCTCTGCTACTAGTTGATGAAAGTGCCACCATTGGCATAACCTCATTCACAAGCGGTGAAGGGAGAGAAGCCTTATCGGTCTAAACCACCCAAACAAATATTTACGAATGAGTATAGATAACTCTAGATGTACCAGGCCGGCTGCTCACAGAATTCGAGACTTTGGGTATAGCATTCTGCAAATAAATACAAAAAATAAAGCTTAATTAAAGTAAGGTATATAAGTGTCAACTTATTTTGAAAAAGTAGTTACAAGACAACATTGATGGCATCATTGAGTGGTTTAATCAAGAAGTAGCTTGATCAGTTAGGGAAATTTGATGCTCGAAGTGATGAAGGGATGTTCTTGAGGTATGCTACTAGCATCAATGCATTTCAGGTATACAACAAACACAACATGGAAGTAGAAGAGTCAGTAAATGTTGTGTTTGATGTGATAACTAGGTATGAGGTCTCAAAGTATCACTAGTTCTTGATGATGATCAAGAGTAAAAATATATTAGAACATAATAGCATGTAAGGATAGAGGAAAAAACAGAACATGGAAGTCTAAATTTTGAAACTGAATGTCCGTTTTTTCAAGAAGGTCAACAAACACATCTTCAGTTTCACTGGACCCACTCGTAAAAGTATGTAATTGGCACTTTGGATGAGGGTAGAGTCACTAGAGGGAAACATATAAACTTCAACAAAAAATGATTAAGTACTCATGTTTCATTTTAGTGACTGAACCAAGCAACATCAACAAAGCTTTAACAAATGAGTAATGGTTTGAAACATGCCATGAATAACAACATCAGTTCGCACACAACGATATATGGAAACTAGCTTCAAGGCTCACTCATGTTAATGTTGTATGAACGTAATGGATCTTCAAGAACAAGATTAATAAGGAAGGAAATATGACTAGCAACAAGGCTCATCTAGTCGCATATGAATACTCGCAGATAGAGGTGTTGACTTTGATGAGATGTTTGCACCAGTTGAAAAGTGATATGTGTTTCATTTGCTTGTATCAAATGGATATGAAAAGTGCTTTTCTCAATGGGGCGATTCGGGAAGAGGTGTATGTGTTTCAACCAAAGGATTTTGAAGATCGTGAATTTTCAGAGCATGTCTACAAACTAAATAAGGCTCTGTACAGTCTGAAGCAAGCACTTCGAGCATGGTATGAGTATCTCACTTAGTTTCTGTCAGCTAAGGGGTTCACAAGAGGCAGTGTGGACAAGACCTTGTTCATATACAAAGAAGAATGACACGCCTTAATCGTCCAAATTTATGTAGATAACATAGTGTTTAGAATCACTAAACAGGGGCTTGTGACAAGAGTTATCAAGACAATGATCACTAGATTTGAGATGAGTATGGTGGGAAAGCTTAACTACTTTTTGGATCTACATATCAATCAGACAGATAAAGAGATATTCATCTCTCAAAGCACTTATGTAAAGAACCTCATTACTCACTTTGGTATACAAACAAGCAACACACTAGGAATCCTATAAGCACCACAATCAAGCTTTGTCGTGATGAAGGAGGACAACAGTTGATAAGAAACTATATTGGGTTTTGATCGGTAGTTTATTGAATCTGACAGCAGGTTGACCAGATTTTTGTTTGAGTATAGGAGTTTATGCACATTACCAAGCTAGTCCAAGACAGTCTCATCTCAATGATATGAAACATATCCTTAAATATGTGAAATGCGTTGTTGATTATGGTCTGTATTATTCAAAAAACTCTAACCATAATCTTGCATGATTTTGTGATGTAGATTGGGTTGGTAGTATTGATGAGAGGAGAAGTACATTTAGTGGGTGTTTCTTTCTGAGCAACAACTTGATTTCATGTCACAACAAGAAACAAAATTGTGTGTCTTTGTCTACTGTAGAGGCAGTGTACATAGCAATGGGAAGCTCTCTGACTATGATATCAATTATGGTCCTCTATAAGTTCATTATGATAATATTAGTACCATTGACGTGTCAAAGAATCATGTTTAGCATTCTTGTACTAAACACTTTGACACCCGAAGTTATTTTATACGTGAATTAGTTGAAGGCAAACTTGTTGAGATCTTATATGTTGCATTTGAGAAACAATCGGCATATATTTTTACTAAACCTTTGGATTTAAACAGCTTTCTAATCTGCATAAATCTTTGGGTATTTGTTTGAACTAATTCGTGTTTGGTTGTTGGAATGTCTGTGTTGTTCTAGTTTTTGTATAGAATTCAGTTGCTTTTAATTCCTTGTACAAATCATCAATCTAAAACCTCTTTTTGGCAAGTTGACTCAGGAAAAGAGTTACTCCTCATACAAATGAACATGTATCAAGCCTGGGATTGTTTTCAGTCTTTTATGTTTCTTTTTCATGCGTCATGGCTTTTATTACCCTATCACTCCCTCCCCTCACCATCTATCACCTTCCACCATATGTTCTTGTTTATGTCCACATCATTCATATGTGTCAATCAAATAAAACCATATGTCCATGTTTTACGTTCATACATTTTCTCTCTTTTATTTTCATGTTTTACATATACATTTTCTCCCTCTTTATGTCCATGTTTGTTTATACGTGTTCTGCGTTTTGAAATGAATCAACAACATGTGAAAAATGGAAAGAGAAAATAAGAAATTTGTGTTTAGCGACGGGCATGGACACAAACGATGAACATGGACATGAAAATTGAAGAAATGTAAAGATAATTTTAGACATGGACATAAATTGGAAAATATACGTAATTCATGGACGTAGACATGAAATGATTTTTGTTTATATGACAATCAAAGCAAATATATGTGGCCGAAAATCATACATAAATAAAAGAAACTAAGAAAAAAGTGACAATGAAAAAATAATAGTATAGAAGATTGAGAGAAGAATTAATAATGGTGAATATAGAAAAAAAGAAAAATAGAGAAGAGAGAAGGAAGAAGACGTACAATATGCCTATATCAATGTGATAGGCAGACGTACTTGCAGTAACTCCTGTGTAACCCAACCCTATGTGCTGCTTGTCTGTTGTCTCCATCGTGAGGATCTTATCCGGCTGTTCTGAACCACTATTTAGCATGCAAATCTTTTTTTAGTTCTCATTAAGGTCTCCCTGAAGTAGCTCAGCTTTGTCATGGACAAACATATTGTAGTTTTCTTGTGTTGTGGAATGATCTATTCTTCTTCTGCTTTTTCACACCACATCACAATTTGAGCTTCAAAACTCAAATTTTCCTTGACCAATTCCAGTTTGTTGTTGCTCAACTTCACCCAAATATCATACATAATCCAAGAATTTCATTTTGGATCTATTTCCCCATCATCGTCTGAGTCATTGTCTTCTGTTGGAACAAGACCCTCAAACCAATATGTGAAGTTGATCATGTTCATGAGACCCTTCTCATCTTTATCTTCATCTTCATCTTCACCTTCATCATCAGATTTTGTGTCGCTTGTGCTTAGGAACGACTTCTGTTTGTTGGCTTGATTGTTTGGACACCCATCCTTTGTATGTCATATCCCTCTGCAACTATAACAATTCTGCTCATTTCTCTTGGCAGTCAGATAGTCTGTTTTGATATGTCATATGCCACCACATTCATAACACTCACGTCACGCTTCCTTCCATATTTGTCTTCATCATCTACTCTGAGCCTTCTCAACCCTTTTCATTACTTTGCTGATATTCTTTGCCAAGAGAAATACACTATCTCTGATTTCTTAGAGTTTGTCATCTTCTTTCTCAGCTTGAAAGGTGATTCCTTTAGATGTCTTGACCTTGTCCTCATCACCCTCCATTTCTTCAAACTTAAGCATCCCAACCAGTTCTTAATACCTGATAGAATCAATATTTCCTGAAACACACATAATAGCTTTGTGAACATCAAACTTACTTGGCAGACAATGTATCAGTTTTTTCACAAGTTTCTGGTCTTTGTATGTCTTGCCCATAACTTCTACTTCATTCGCAAGATCACTGATCTTTGAGCTGAACTGAACAATGGTTTCATCTGGTTGCATCTTAAGATTCTCAAACTGAGACGCAATCTGATCAAGCCTTGTACGTTTCATAGTACTTGTTCCTTCATGAGAGTTCTGGAAAACATCCCATGCTTGTTTAGCAAATTTGCAGCCTTGGATTAGTTTGAATTCATCTTCTGCTACACCACCAAAAATGGTGTTAATAGCACGAACATTGAACTTAGATAGGTTTTTCTCTTCAACACTCCATCGCGCATTTGGTTTGAGAACATTCTCTCATTCCTCTGTCATTTAGAATGGTGCCTCTCATCCTTCTTCAATAGTAGTCCAAGGATCTTCACCTTGTCCTCTGATGCGGTCCATCATGCGCACCTTCCAATACCCATATCTCTTTGTGTCCAGCATGATCACTTTGTTGGCACCAAAAATTTTTGTAGACGACTTTATGACTTCCTCAGGATCCAACATAACAAACCTCATATTGGTTTCCTGCTCTGATAACAAATGAAAAACTAAAAGCCTCTCTGAATACCAAATACACTTGTACAATGCGGTGTATAACACAGAGCTGAGTTGAGTAATTTGAATATATTGTAAACAAACAATTTATAGTATATTGTTTATACAGAAAAATGCAACATCACAACACTTTGTGATTTGTTTCTGAACAATTCATAATCTACCCAACTCACACACAACCGTTGCTCCAATATTTGTTCCCTCACCAAAAAACCCTGAATACAACAAGTTCTTCTCTTGTTTACTCAGTATTTTTGGCAGAGCTTTTCTTTTCAAAGAGCTGAGTTCTAATAAAGAAACCCTTCTCACTTATATAGAACTTGGAAGAACCCTTTCTACATGCCATGTAGAGTATAGCTCCATGCTTCCAGCCATCATGAGATGCCACTATTCAGCGTGCTGTACACGCAGCCAACAACCCTCTCATGATGCTAACCCTTTTGAAACTTCACCCGCATTGCTACACTTTTTTGTATAGCATATATTCTCTCCAACTGTTTTGTCTTACCCTGCAGAATCATATACTCTTCTATAGTTGTTCACCACAAATTTCGAGACTTTGAGATACTATTTGCTTTTGTTACACCTCTTCTGTACAGTCTGCAACGACTCCACTATTCTGCCTAACCTTGCAGAACCATCATGCTCCAGTACAGTTGTTCACCAACAACTCTGGAGACTTTTTTCTTCTGCACAGCAAACCATTCCAGCTGCTCCAATACAACGTTTGTGTCAGACAAATTTTTTTGTAACAAGCAAACTATACACAAGCAAATACACAATTGTATTTCCTATTATTCACACTTATTAATTTCCCATATAATTTCACACTTTCATCTACAACGCACCAAAATTTCCAACAAGAAAACACAGAATAGATTTAAAATTTAATCTTATCAAACTGTATTGTGGAATTATAAGGCCAATTATTTTAACGAGCTTAAATATGAAATTGGTCTTTTGTCAATTTACATGATGAACATGCAAAAAGAAAATTGAACTGCATAGTAGTTAAACAACAAAATTATTTGGACAATTACTATATATATAGCAACTGACCGTAGCCCGATATAACTCTTAGTTTATGAATAATAAAGAAGTATAAATATACCTTTCAACGTGAAGATGATGTAGGAAGATGAAAGGTCTAATACCTATTTATAGATCATCATTACACCGTCTCGAAAGTAACAAACTTAAAAAGTGGAATTTGAAAAGAGCAGGAATCTAGAATGAATAATTCTAGTGTCTTATCAGCTCGAAACATTTTTACGAAGTTCAAATCAAAATTTAAACCTCCAAAAGTTGAGATGTTTTTGTTGGTACCAAGCTCATTAACACTAAATGGGCTCATACATGAAAGAGGTAAGGCCTAAAGATGCAAGAATGTCACAGTTCAAGAGCTGCTCTAACCTGGATTTTGTTTGAGCGAGAAGGAACAAGTCAAAGTGAAAGGAGTGGAAGCGACGAGATGAGAGGGAAACATCGAGAGGGAATCTCAAAAGACGAAAGTCGAGCTATAAATGTAAAAAGATTTTGACCTAGTTGGACAAAAGAAAAATAACTGTAGCATTGACTCCTAGAACTTTAGCTCTCTATCTTCCTTTCGATTTACTGTGCGCTCAATTTTGATATCAATAAAATCCATCTCTTTTATTATAAATGATTAGCTTGATCCAAAAATAATTCTATCAATCTTTGGAACATTCTCAGTCAATACTAATAAATCCTCTTTTTCTAGTATCCTATCATATGTCGGATTAGGTTTCATATAAGACCATCTAGCCCACAATTTAATTAATTTTTTCTCTTAAAATTCTGATAATCAGTTTCCGTATCAAAAAATAATATTTATGCTCTAAATCGAAAAATAAAAGTTTTGTTTAGGAAACCTAAATTTATACCTAAATTAGAATTTAAGTTTTTTCACATAAGTTAAGAAACAATATTTAAAACCAGTTATACTCTAATAACTAGGGAGTAATGATTTGTTAGATATCATATAAATAATTTAAATCGAAAGTTAAATAAAAAAAATTTTGTTACAAGTTACATTAAAATTTTATAACGACACTCTTTGGGTAACAGAAAAATTGTGCTAGAATCGAACAATATTCCTTAAGAAATAGAGGGAATATATGGATAACATCTTTACATATGTTTTCATATTATAAGTTTATAATATATATAAATTTAGATTTTCATAAACAACCTTTCATCCATCCTCTCGAGCACGACAATTTTCTTTTCGTAAGCTTTGAGCTATAAACGCAATTACTAGATCTCTAACTCACTCTTAGACTCTCAATCATTCAAGAACTTGATTATTGAAGTTAGTTCAACAATCGTTTTTTGGGACTCACCACCCAAAGAGGTTGACAAAGTTTCATGAGATTGCATCTGTTAACCTCGACCAAACTTATTAAATGACGTGCGAGCCTGTCAAACAACAAAAAGGGTAGTTAACCGTGTTTATAGCGATAAAATCGAATAATCAAAATTACCTGACTGAATGACTCCATCATGTCTCTCTGACAGATCTCGAATTGCAAGCACAAAACATCAGCGAGGTTTGAAGTGGCGTAAAATGGTTGCCATGGCATGACAGCAAGGAGTTTGATTTTAACCATGGTCAAAAGTATCACGCTAGGGGGAATACCGTAAGAATCTCGACGAATGCGATGAGTTTTGAATTACTTCTAGCTCGTATGACCTCGCTTTAATTAACAAATTAAAGTTTGAATCTCAACTGGTTTAAGAGAAGACACCTGGCGAGTTGCGAAATGAAAACAAAATAGGATTAAGAAAATTGATAAGTTAATGCAATTAAATCAATGCAAACAAATACTATCAATGAGGAGATGACGGTGGCGACTAGGTCTTCGAAGAAACTTGTTCATGAAGGTACCGGATCTGATGCCGAGATTAAGGGGAAACCGCCGGACTTATCGCCGATGGTGGATGGGATAGGTTCGGTGTCGGTTATTGTTGAGGGTTCGAATCAGTTGGTATGTGGTGAAAGAGAAACGAGTTTGATGATATGTGATGTTGATGGTGAGAAGTCGAATAGGGAAGGGGACATGGCCTTAGATCTTAGGGTTGCGGATGAAGGCATGATTGACGCGGGTGAGCGAGAGAGGTCACTCGTTTCACATCCAACATGGTCTGCAATACCGAATGATCAATTGTTAATCAAAAATCCTAAAACCCTTGAAAACTCCATTGTGTCAATGAAGGGAGGAGTTGGAGGTTTGAGGAAACTTGGAGTATTTGTAATTATGACGGAAACGGTGCAAGCCTCGTCATGGGCAGCAAAAGTTCAAGTTTCAATTCCAGGTGGTTCTTTTCATCCGGAGGAGGTAGTTCATCGTAATTTTGTGGCGGAAAGATGTAGAGTGGAATTTCCTCATGGTTCTACGGGAGAAGCGAAGGTTTCGATTGATACTGATGTATTGGTTGCTATGAATAAGTTGTGGAGGAATTGAATGTTGTTCAAGGTGCTAGGACGACATGTTTCGTTATTGGTGTTGAGACAAATGCTATTGGATTTATGGAAACCAAGAATTGAGATGAGTGTTGTTGACTTACCATGAGGTTGTTTTATGATCTGTTTTGCTGATGAGAAGGAATATTTAGCAGCTTTATATGGTGGTCCATGGAGGGTCTTTGGTAGTTATCTATAGACTCAAGCTTGGTGTCCTAACTTTGATCCGGTGTGCGTGCGTGTTTTAAATATTCCAGCAAACTTTTATCATGAGGAAATTCTCTTATGTATTGCTCGAGGTTTGGGTAATCCGGTAAAAGTCGACCTTACTACGCTGAATTTTCAGTGTGCTCGCTTTGTTCGGATGTGCATTGAAGTTGACTTATCGAAGCCTTTGAAGGGCACTATTCTCATTAACAAGGATAGATACTTTGTGGAGTATGAAGGGTTGGATCCCATTTGTTCTGGCTGTAAAATCTACGGTCATTTGATTTATAAATGTCTGCTTAATCCGTCAACTCGTAAAAATGCTCGTCAAGTGGATCATGGTGGACTGAAACAAGATAGTGGTGTTATGGCTAAGGAGATGGGTGTGAAGCTAATACAGACTTCTGCTGCTCCTCTTATTAATCCAGGTGGTTTTGACGTAACTTCTAGAGTTAATCCATCCATTGTTGTTGGTGCGGTAACAGCTTCTCCGGGGAATATATCCCAACAAAGTAGAGGTGAGACTTCTTCTTCAAACGTGGAGGGTTTGGTTCTTTCCCAACCTAACATAAACAAGAAACATGGTGGTAACTTGGCGAACGGTAAGGGTGTTGTCGAACAAGATGATGGTTTTGTTACCAAGATTGGTCTACACGTGTGTTAACCGATATGTCTAATAAGATGAATGAAGATGTGCTCTTAAAATCGAACAGATTTGTAGACTTGAAAACAGATGCTGTTGTCACTAACTTGAGTTTGGTGAGGATCTCAGATCCTTTGAATAAAGAGAATGTTGATCCTAGTTTGATTCCAACGAGTAATACGCAAATTTACTCAAGTGTTAATGATTCCAATTCTGCTCCATCGGAGACTAAAGTCTTGGATGTGAAGTTTAGGTTGAAAGATCGATGAGTTGGTAGCACTCAAAATAATGCTCATACTGGCCCTAAAAAGAAAACATTTAAACAAAGCCGACCCTCCCGTGGGCTAGTTTATGGTCCTGTTAGAGATGACTTTGGGAAGACGGTAGGTGGAAAACGCTCGAAACTAGCGGAGGAGGTTATTGGTCATGCCTCGGTTAGTCACACTATTCCTCTTAGCCGGTTAGTTTTTGAGCGGCAAGAGTGTCTCGTAGGTGCTATGCTTATTGATGAGAAGAATGTTAATTCCGAAGCTAATAGCGTTGGAGAGGGCTTGGATTTAGCTTCAACGGTGAAGACTTTTCTGTTATTGGAGGATGATGCAGTGCTGGCTATGGATGGCACTACGCAGCAGGTCAAGGGAGCTTAACAAATTCCACCGGTATTCCATATCTTTGCTTTTATTGTTATAATGATGAATTGTATCTTTTGGAATTGCCAGGGGGGTAATAAACCTAGCTTTCAGAGATCCATTCGGTATATGTTGAAGAAACATCCTACGGATTTTCTTGCTGTTTTTGAGACTCACACTGGTGGTGATAACGCTTCGGATTTGTCGTAATTTGGGTTTTGTAAATTCATTTAGAGTTGACGCGGTTGGTCAAAATAGAGGAATCTAGATTCTTTGGAGGGATGGATTGGGGAATGTCACTGTCGTGGATTCCACGGAACAATATGTTCATATGAAGATGGTTGAGGGTTTGGAGATTTGCCATGTTATTGATGTGTATGCGGCGCCTTTGGTGTCAAGACGTAGTGAGTTGTGGAACAAACTACGATATATTATAGTTCCAATCTCGGATCCTCTGATTGTAGGTGGAGATTTTAACACGATCTTAAGAATTGATGAACGTAGTGGCAGAAATGGTCAGTTGTCTGGTGACTCTCACGAGTTTGGTTGTTGGATTAATGAATCTTGTCTCATTGATCTGGGGTTCAAGGGAAATCGGTATACTTGGAGAAGAGGAAATTCGACTCTGTCTTGTGTGGCGGAAAGACTTGATAGAGTTTTAGATAATGTGGTGGCTCGGCTCAAGTGGCAAGATGCGGCTGTTACACATTTGCTGTTTCTCGCTTCTGACCATACTCCTCTTTATCTCCAATTCTGTCCGGCTGTGGTGAGAACTCTGACTCGGAGACCATTTCGATTCGAGGCTGCATGGCTTTCTCATGCTAGTTTTGAAGACTTGTTGAAGTTGTCTTGGGATAATTCGGTTCCTACTTCGAGAGCATTACTTAGTCTCCAACAGGTGTTAAGGAAGTGGAATTGGGAGGTCTTTGGAGATATTCAAAGAAAGAAAGAGAGGCTTCTTGATGAGATTACGAGGGTTCAATCGTCTATTGAAGTTACTGTCTCCGATTTTCTGTTACGCAGAGAGGAAAGCTTGTTACAACAGCTTGACACTCTTATGGAGCAAGAGGAAATGTTGTGGTTTCAAAAGTCTCGTGAAAAGTGGATTACATCGGGAGATCGTTATACAAGCTTCTTTCACACATCTACTGTTATTCGAAGACGAAGGAATAGGATCGAGATGTTGAAACAAGCGAATAGGAGTTGGATATCGGATTCTAATGTGCTAGAGCAGCTGGCTATTGATTTCTATAAATCTCTTTATTCACTTGAAGACGTGGCTGGTGTTATGGAGACTTTACCTTCTGGCGGTTTTATGTCTTTCTCGGAAGATGACAAGCGTTTATTAGCTCAACCATTTTCGTTGGAGGGTATTGTGAAAGCGATTAAGTGCATGGGGAAATTCAAGGCACCTGTACCGGATGGTTATCAACTGGTTTTTTATCAAGAATGTTGGGAGGTAATTGGTCCTTCGGTAACCAAGTTTGTCTTGGATTTTTTTCGGATATGAGTTTTACCGGATGGAGCTAATGATGCACTTGTGGTACTGATACCGAAGGTGGATAAGCCTGAATTATTGTCACAATTTCGGCCTATTGAATTGTGTAATGTGTTGTTTAAAACCATTACTAAGATGATGGGTATGTGATTAAAACCAATTATGCTAAAAGTGATTGGTCCCGCACAATATTCTTTTATTCTGGGACGACTTAGTACAGACAATGTTAATGTGGTGCAAGAAGTTGTTCATTCCATGGTTCGTAAAAAAGGGCGGAAGGGCTGGATGCTTCTTAAGTTAGATTTGGAGAAAGTATATGATAGAATACGTTGGGATTTTCTTGAGGATACTATTAGAGCTTTGGGGTTACCGACAAATCGGATTCAATGGATTATGCAAACTGTCTGCAACCCAAAGATGAAGCTCTTATGGAACGGTGAGATGACTGATGCCTTCTCCTTGTCTCGAGGATTAAGACAATGTGACCCTTTGTCACCTTATCTTTTTGTGTTGTGTATGGAACGTTTATGCCACCTAATTGAGAGAGCGGTTGGTGATGGCACGTGGAAAGCGATAGCTTTGTCAAGAGAGGGTCCGAAACTTTCACATGTTTGCTTTGCGGACGATTTTGATTCTCTTCGCTGAAGCTTCAATAGACCAGATTAGAATTATATGAAAGGTATTGGACACATTTTGTGCTGCCTCAGGACAAAAGGTTAGTTTAGTAAAATCTAAAATTTATTTTTCTGGTAATGTTGGGGCTGATCTGGAGAGGGAAATCAGTTTAGAGAGTGGGATTGCGTCGACTCGAAACTTGGGTAAGTATCTTGGGATACCAATACTACAAAAACGAGTTAAAAAGGACACTTTCAAGTCGGTGCTTGAGCGTGTAGCATCGAAATTGGCTGGCTGGAAAAGTTATACGCTAAGTATGGCTGGAAAAGTCATACGCTAAGTATGGCTGGTCATCTCACACTTACTAAGCCCGTTTTATCCTCTATTCCAATACATACTATGAGTACTGTCATGCTTCCTTCTTCGATACTTAATGCTTTGGATCGTATTTCTCGGTCTTTTCTTTGGGGAGACACGAGTGCAAATCAAAAGCTTCATCTTTTGAGTTGGAAACAAGTGTGTAAGAAGAAATCTGATGGAGGATTAGGTATATGAACGTCTTTAGAGATGAACAAAGCACTTCTTGGTAAGTTAGGTTGGCGCCTACTTCATGATGATGGTAGTTTATGGGCTTTGATATTGCGCTCCAAATACAAAATTAGTTCGTCTTTTGCTCCGGCTTGGTTGTTCTTCTGCAGTTTTTTGTGGGATTCTTGTTGGTATCAAAGAGGTGGTACTTCCAGGTCTAGGATAGGTTATTGGGAATGGTCAACAAACACGTTTTTGGGATGATACTTGGCTCTTAGATGAGCCCTTCGCGTTCATGCCATGTCCGCTTTAGGTGATGGAAGCGAGTCAACATTGGTGTGTAACTTATGGCAATCTGGAGGGGGTTGGAAATGCAATATGCAACAGTCATTGCTTCCTAAGAATGTGAGGTTAAGGCTAAATGCATATGTTGTTGATGAGGTAACTGGTATTGGAGATCAGATCTTTTGGCGAGGTTCGATTAATAGATGTTTTACAGTGAAATCGGCCTATGACTTCCTTTCTCAGGAGAGGATATCTAGACAATGTATGAACGCATTGTATCATCGTGTGTGACAGGTTAAAGTTCCTGAACGCATACGTATCTTCCTTTAGTTGGGAATACGACAAGTTCTACTCACGAATATGGAGAGACATCGACGGCATTTTAGCAACATTAGTATGTGTTCGGTATGTAAAAGAGGGAATGAGTCTATTATTCACGTGCTGCATGATTGTCCGGTGATTGAGGAGATTTGGCTTCGACTTCTCCCCTTAGCAAAGGGAAACATTTTCTTTGGTATATCCATTCTTGAGTGGTTCTTTCACAATCTTGGTGATGTATCCGTATTTGAGAGGTGTCAGTGGTCAATACGTTTTGCTGTCACGGTTTGGTGGAGCTGGAAGTGGCGGTGTATGAACATTTTTGACAGCACTAGTCGATGTCGTGATAGAGTACAATTTATACAAGATAAATCACAGGAGATTCATCAGGCAAATGAACTGAATCTCTTGGATTTACTAAGATCTCCCCGTGTGGAGAGATTGATTCGATGGAAACCACTAGACGTGGGCTGGTATAAACTTAACACGGACGGAGCTTCTAAAGGCAATCCTGGACTGGCTTCGGCAAGGGGAGTTTTGTGAGACTATTTGGGATCATGGGTTGGAGGTTTCTCACTGAATAGAGGCGTATGTACTGCTCCATTGGCAGAACTGTGGGGTGTATATTATGGTCTATACTTGGCTTGGGAGAAGAGGCTCGCACGGGTGAAATTGGAGGTGGACTCGGAGATTGTGGTTTGTTTTCTCAAGAAAGGGGTTGATGATGCTCATCCACTTTCCTTCCTAATACGGTTGTGCTATGGTTTTTTATTAAAGGACTGGACAGTCCAAATTGATCATACTTTTAGAGAGGCTAATCGAGTGGCGGATAGTCTCGCAAATCATGCTCTTTCTTTATCTTTGGGCTTTCATAACTTTTTGGAGGTTCCACGTTTTGTTTGCACTTTGCTAGGAGAGGATACAGCCGGTTTGGCTCATTCTCGATCTAGTAGACGTTTGTTGTATTTTTTTCCAGTTACGTAATAAATAATTAGGGGCATAGCCCCTTTTTCCAACCAAAAAAAATACTATCAATGAGGAGATCTCGATTATCCCTTAACCAATCACGAAATTTTAAGAAACGCAAAGGCCAGAAGAAAAAAGCTCCCAATCAAATGGGGAGTTGGGTCAAAACTCATATTCTCCATCCAGCTGTCAAAAGGGTAAGGAGGATCCTAGATAATTTTCATTCCCCATGCGAAAATGTAAATAGAAAATAGGATGACTTTCGGCATACTTCATAGAGAACAATTGAAGAAAACTCCTCGGATTAATGGATGAGCCTTGCTCGTGAGCAATAACATAAACGCCAAAGATTTGGCGCACAAAAAAGGTGTGAATTGTGTGGAAGAAAGAGTTTTAATGATCATAGCAACTCTAAGATCGACATTGGAATCAAGAAAACCAAGCCACAACTGTCAAAATAATTGGTGTACAAAAAAATAAAGTGCCCTAGGGTAAGGTTTTCTGTGTTCCTAGTCTGGGTGTATGACTCGTGAGATAGTCTATAACGCAATCAAAACTACTCTAAACCCTCCCTCATTAACTTGTGGTGGTCCGGACACTTCAGGCCACCAAAATGACCCTCGGCACAAGCATAAGACGGAAAATAATCATTCAATGGTATATCCATGAATTTAATGAGAAAAAAAAACACAAAAAATCGATTAAAATAGTAAAGAAGACTCTAACCAAATTTAAGAAAGCAGAAAAAAAATGATACGACTGTATGAAATAACTTAATTAAGAAGCACAAATATACCTTTTAGCGTGCATAATTATGTAGAAAGGCGATGGGGATAATACACATCTTATAGATTATCATTACAATGCCTCAAAAGTAACAACCTTAATAGCAGAAATTTAGAGGTATTAATTGTAGTGTCTTATCAGCTCGAAAAAGCTTTTCAAAATTCAAATCAATCTTTTAATTTTCAAAAGCTAGAGGCTTATGTAGGTAGTCCGGTGAAGAATTATCCGTATCCGCTGGATATTCGGATCTGTATCCGTTTTTTTATCAGAAAAACGGATATTCAGACCAAACGGATACAGATACGGATTATGATGTCATGGATCGACGGATAACAGATAATACAAAAATTAGAAACGGATATCCGCGGATATCCGTTTTTTTAACCGAATATATTAAATTTTAAATATATTATTAAATATTTTAAATATATTGTTAAAAAAATTTTAAATATTTTAAATATATTTATAAATATTTTAATTTTTTTAAAAAATTAATTTTTTGATATTTTTAAGAAAAAAAAGAAAAAAAATAACGGATATCCAGGAATATTCGCGATACCGTTTTTTCACGGATATTGGTCCGGATATCCGTCAAAATGGATATGGATACGGATTATGATTTCACGGATCAGACGGATACGGATACGAATATCCTTAAAAAGTCCGGATATCCGTCAAAACGGATACGAATACGGATTATGATTTCACGAATCGGACGGATGCGGATACGAATATCCTTAAAAAGTCCGGATATTCGTATCCGTACCTGGCCTATCTGTAGGTGGTACCTGACTTATTAACGCTAAATGGGCTCAGAAGAGCTAAGGCCTAAAGATGCAAGAATGCCAAAGCCAAAATTAGAATTCGTTTGGACAGAAAAAGAAAAAGTCAAAGTGAAAGGAGCGGAAATGAGAAGATGAGAGGAGAACGTTGAGAGAAAATCTTGGAAGAAGAAGTTACGAAGTCTAACTATAGATAGAGAAAGAATTCTACTGAGGACACACAAAAAAAAAAGACTTTAGTATAAACTCTTAGATTTTTTGTTCTTTATCTTTGATTAATTGTACTCTCAACTTTGATATTAATAAAATTCATATCTTTTATTACAGAAGATTATCTTTATCCAAGAATTCTTAGTCAGCAACCTAGATGATTACTAATGGGTTTCTACATCAACAAGCTCGTAAACTCCAATATTTAAAGAAAGAAGTCAGTAAACGAAAAAGAAAATCGAGTGAGATGAAATTTGTGGGTTTAGAGTAAAGATTTCACATGGTCAATTAAAAAATATCATGTGTCGCAAAGAAGAGAGGAGGATTAACGCCGTCAAGAGAGAATTAGAGTCAAACAATGCAAGCTCTCCAGAAAAAACTCCTGAATTGTTTCTCCTACCTACTATTCTCTTAAAATCAATTATATCAATATTTCCAACATTCATAGTCAACATAAATCAATTCTCTGTTTTTAGTATCCTATCACACATCGAATTATGTTTCGTATACGAGAATTTATCCCACATTTAAATTTGTTTCTATCTTGAAATTCTGATTATCGATTTTCAGATCAAATAATAATATTTGTGCTTTAAATCCACAGATAAAAGTTTCGTTAAGAAACTTTAATTGATTGATATAATTCTAGATTTTCTTTCTTTTCATTATACATACTAGATTGATATCCGTGCTGCGTGCGAAATATTTTATAAAATTTATTTTATAAGATTAATTTGATGGTAAAAATGCTACTTAAAATCAAATGAATCTCAATGTGGAATTCACAAAAAAAAAAAGAGACCATCTCATTGTTTTTAGATGAATTTGGTTGAACATATCAACTCTTACATACTATTTCCTCTTTACATATTGAATTACTTCTTTTATTTTATATTTTAAATCATATATATTAAAGTACAATTAATGGTACATGTTGTTGGATATTGTTTTACAAATTGGGCCTGATTTAAAATCAATATAAAGTCATTTAATTTTGCCCAATAGTGATGTTAGTCTACCGCCAAATCTCTTGCTTGTTTATAATCTGTTTTGATAGACAGAGATATTGAAGAGAGTTAATAGAGATATAGAAGAGGAATTGGTGACTTATCAATTGATATATACTTGAGGTATTGAGAAGTCTCGATAGAGAGTGAAGTTCCATCTCTTCTATTTCTCTTTCGTTTTCCTTTCTTGAGAGTTTTGATCTCAACTTTTGATTGCACAAACGTTGAGAATAAGCAGAGAGAACACTAAAGTGATTTCATCCTTATCTTGCAATTTATGGAAAGGGGTGATTAAATCGCTGAAGTATAGAAGCAACCAGCTTTGTCTTTGCATCGTCCTTCTTTATTCTTGCTTCGTCTTACATTCGATCTTAAGTTCGAACAATCTTAAGCGATTTAATGTTCGAAACTTTCAAGATCGTTTGATTGATGTGAAAAGCTTTCTGCAGTACAAGATCTCATAGGGCCGAATTTATCAGAGCTGGTTCGAAGAATTGATCTTCTTTTTCCAAGAATTAGGTAGAAGATGACAAAGAAGAGTCTATGTCTTCTCCTGGGAACAACAACTTCTGGGTTGAGATTTAGAGTGATTGAAGAATGGATATCGGAGCCGTATTGAATTTATCAAAGCTCCAACACAAGAACCATTCTCAATCCAGAAAGAGAACAAAGGTTTTTGGCAGAGTTGTCATCTCAACGCAATGTCAGATTCTCGACCACAACCTGGATCCAGAGAGAGTGGTGTCTGATTGGGTCAAGGCCGTGACGCGAAGTAGTCGTCTTCGGGATATCGTTTATTCTTTGTTAACGAGTATCGTAGGAGCTAGCGAAGCTTTACAACTCAATCTTGAAGAAATATATACAATTCATAACGATGATGAAGATGATAATTTCATGAAATTGAGTTCTTCTTGATAATGAAATTCTGACATAAGATGGCAACAACCATATCCAGGTAACACTGAACTATCTCGTTCTGTTTTAATAACGTTAATGTTGTAGAAAGCTTGGTTCTAAGAACTGAAATGAGACTCTCAAATGATCTAAATCTGTTCTTGGGTCTGGATATATATCTGACTAGGGTGTTTTTCAATTTTTATTGAGTAGAAATATGTTCAATGATGCTTTCTTGATGTTTGATGGTTTAGTCAATTGCTTGACGCTGAAAATTGATGTTATCTGAATTTGGGATCATGTAGAGAAAAGTGTTGTAGTTTCAATTTGTTTGTTCTTGAAACCATGAATGTATTGTTGCTCATACTTCTCATAATTTAGTGATTTCAAGTTGATTGACATTTGAACTTTGGTCACTTAATTGTTACTTTAAGAACTTATTTCAAAGTGCCAAGTTGGTGGAAGTTGATCTCACTAAATGTAAAGTATGTATGATTGAATCATGCTGGAAACCGTTACTTTTCTTGTCATTTGTTCTTCACCTTGTTTGAACATGTGCATTATAAATTGGCAGATTTAAGATCTTTGTGGAAAGAATAATTATGTCATAGTGGATGCTTATTCTTGTATTAACAGTTGAATCTGATGATTGCAAAGTTAAGGTAGAAAATCATCTTAGAATGATTTAATTCTTTAAATATGACTTTGGTGTTAAATATGATTTGGATTTGTTTAAATCAGTTGATTTAATGAAGAAATTATTCATGTAAATATATAAGCTCCTTTCCCATAGTATATTGGTATTGTTGTGAGGAAAAGTAGAACAACTAAGGAGATAATAAATTGTGATTATAAATTCTAGTTTCCTCAGTGAATTGTGGGGGTAGGATATGCTATATATAAAGCCTTGTATGTCACTCCATTAGAATTCTATAAAAGTTCTAGTCCTAATCGGAATTGATGTTATGTGGGGGTAAGTTTTAAGGTCATTTTGCCTAGTTAATAAAATCTTAAAGGTATCTAGTTGATTTCTTGATCAGAGGGTTATGAGAACATTCAGTTCTGGACATGACCAAAGAAATGAAATATTGTTTCTTAAATGGATGAATATGTGTTTACGTGTTCATGGGTCTTATTTCAAGTGGATGTTTGTGTAGACATATGGTCTTGAACACAACAACTAAAATGGATCTTAAGTGACTTGAGTTTAGTGTTTTCTAGGCTCCTTACTAGGTGATTTATTCACATAAATCCTTAGTTCAAAAGGTCAAACGAAGGAAAGCATTAACTTGTTTAGCTTCATGTAAAAGAGTTGATAAAAAACCTCAGTTTGAGAGTTTAACACAATTGGAAAAAGTGAATTGATTTTCACTTGTTTAAAGTGTAAGAGAGTCAAGAAGATGACCTCTTTGAAGATTTAAGTGTAAGAAAGTCAAGAAGATGACCTCTTTAAAACACTAGTTTTTAAACGTAAGAGAGCCAATAAGAAGACATCTTTGACACGTTTTGTAAAGTGGAAAATAGTCAAGAAGAAGTCTACTTTAGATGAGGCACAAAGTGATTAAAAGCTTGACTGAAAAGCTATTGTATTATCACTTGAATTTGTGTGCTCAGTAAAGAATGTAACACACCTTCTTACGAAAGCATTGTGTAGACATAAGAATGGTAACTTCAGAATTTCCTACTGTGTGACTCTACTTGTAGATCATCAGTTCAAAGGTCAAAATGTATGAAGGCTATTATTCTTGGAAGATGTCATAGGCAATGAGACGTTAAAGTCTAAAGGTAAGATGTTATCTAATGCTTGTTAATGAAATTGAGTTCATGTAATGTGTAACAACATTGGAAACTTATACTGCAAACACAAAGTTGCAGGTTTGTAGTAGTTTGAATGATAAAGTACATTATGTTGCTAAATTCTCAAGAGAATTGATTCAAGTCGTTAAAAGACATCAATTTAGTTAATGTTTCAATTTATAAAATAAGTGGGGGAATGTTGGATATTGTTTTACAAATTGGGCCTGATTTAATTTTGCCCAATAGTGATGTTAATCCACCGCCAAATCTCTTGCTTGTTTATTATCTGTTTTCATAGACAGAGATATTGAAGAGGGTTAATAGAGATATAGAAGAAGAATTGGTGACTTGTCAATTGATATATACTTGAGGTATTGAGAAGTCTCGATAGAGAGTGAAGCTCCATCTCTTCTATTTCTCTTTCGTTTTCCTTTCTTGAGAGTTTTGATCTCAACTTTTGATTGCACAACCGTTGAAAATAAGCAGAGAGAACACTAAGTGATTTCATCCTTTGATCTTGCAATTTATGGAAAGGAGTGATTAAATTGCTTAAATGCAGAAGCAACCAGCTTCGTCTCTGCATCGTCCTTCTTTATTCTTGCTTTGTCTTACATTCGATCTTAAGTTCCAACACATGTCCATGACAACTTTTCTTTCAGTATAATTTGTAAATGAGTAAGGATAGATGCATAACTAACTACGTCAAGAATAAACATTAGCATTTTAGAAAGAAATAAAGAGGGAACATGTACCTTGAAACAGCCACCACAACGCCTACACCACAAGTAAGCAACCGCCAATTATTTAAGCAAAACCTTCTGCACAAAAACCTTCCGCCACACCAAAAGTGTCTGCCAAACATTAGGAGCCATGAGTTTTAGAACCCTCATGAGAATATATGAGGAAGAAGACCATAAAATCAGAAAATTTGATTCAAAATGGGTATAACTAGTTCAGAAATATATATAATGTCGTCCACTTAAAACCGTAATCTATTCACAATTATGTTTTATGATTACAAAAACAATAATCTAGATGTCACACTTGTTCATATGCTCTCTTAACACACCATGAAATTGGAAGTTTCAGTATATATTGAAAGTGATTTAACTTACTACAAGTAAAATTGGAGAAAGACGTTACTAGTCACCAACCTAGTTGTCTTTATAAGCTAAATAACTTGTTGTTTGTCCCTAGAAAAATTTCAGAAAGTCATGGTTTAGTTACTGTTTCTTTAAATAAGGTAAAACGCTTTAATTTTCTTGAAGTTATCTTACACATCCGCCGAAAAAATTTACAAAAAAAAGTGATTATACAAGCTTCCAAAAATACCACCAAAGACTCCAATCAACGTAACTTTGATTATTTCAGCAGCATGATACTTAACAACCTCTACATGACTCACATCAAATATTATGAGTCCTCATTTGCCAAAAAGCCCACATTTACCATAATTACAAATCTCAATGAAGGCTCTCAATACAACCACAACAACAAGAATGTCCTCCACAAGAGAGGACTTCCAATATGAACCAATGGACCTTCTTTACCAAGATCAAGTCAAGCTGCAACTGCTCCAATACTTCCAACAATCTAATTGAAAAGCATTCTGTCAAACTAAAGATTTCACATTAACTTTGTGGCAAGATACTTGCATTCCCAAACTACTTAGATCAGCGTATTGTTTCACTATATGGTTGCTCCTGTTAATCATGTTGTTGTTTCTGAGCCATCAACAATGGTCGTTATAGATGATAACTCCATTTGAAGTGTAGAGACCGACTTATCAAAAGCTAAAACATAAAGAAAAAGCTAAAACATAAAGAGAAAAACCAAGTTGATTTAGAAAAGAAGAACTCTGTTTCTCACTCACTGTATTACTTCATGACTTTCAAAACTTCTTCAAGTTTTATACACAATCATCAAACAAGATTGTACATAGAACAATAATTCAAATACCCAACAACAATTCAAACTAATTAGTAATCATAAATCAATCTAAAGCACAATCAATTCGTATGGTGCTTAAGTTATATTTGTTTTAGCTTAGCTACTTAACTTTCAATGAATAAAATCCGAGAAATCTATGTATAATTCATAATCAATATATGCATAACTCGAGTTGAGTTTCCTTTTTCGTAAAAGGGGAAAGAATTCATAATCCCAATACGAATTGATGTAACCAGAACCAAGTAATTAAAAGCGAAAGAAATACTTTGACTACTTCATCAGCATTGTTTATCAAAAGAATAGCCGCACAAAACTCTGTCACTCCCATCTTCACCTTTCCCATCGCGTACATACTCTCCACTGCAGCAAACTTGAAGATACAACTTTATTTTCGAGTAAAGGAGCAAAGAAGAAGCAGAATCGAAACCACATTGACGCGAGGGCATTTTCATACTCAAAACACGATCAATTACAATTTATAATCAACAAATGCTCAAACAGTCATGTCATTGTCAAGCACTTGAGGTTCGAACCCAAAGGAGTTGAGGTTGCAATAATAGGGATGCAAGGAACTATGTTAATCTAGAGCAATGGGAGAGATGGATGATGCAAAACTAAAAACTAAAACAAGAAGCAAACAAAACAAGAAGCAAGCAAATGCAACTAATCATATTCAAACCAACAATCAAAGCAAACAAGATTAAAGCAAAACTAAATGCAATCGAAAATAAGCAAGTTAATAACAATATGATAAAGGCGTATGATCTACGCAATGGCAATCAACCTAGGTACATGGCAAATGAATGAATGATGCAACAAGGGGACAATGAATGCACCACCTATGGCATGGAACACAACAATCAAAGCTAGACTAGCCCACTCTCATGGCACTAGTCACTATTCAAGAGAAATGACCCAACTAAACTCTCATTTGTTAGATCAAGACTCCCAAATGCTTTACAATCAAGTCCACGATGACCAACAAATCCCATAGCATTATCTCTCAATGGCTATGGAGAAAGAGCCCTAAAATAGGCATTCGGAAATTTCATCGAACACCTCTCGGGCAATGATCTTCCTAGCATCTAAATCCATATGATCAAGATGAATCTAGCATTAAGAGCACCTAGATAAGAGGTTCTAACTATCCTAAGCATCAAATAATCATAACCAAACCCTAGATCTAGCCAAAACCTAAATCATTCTAGAAGACTACTCACTCATGATCATATTGAAACCAAACAAGCAATAAAAGCAATGCATAATGAAATATACTAGAGAAATAAACAAGGGATTCTTAATTAGATTAAGAAATGACTCAGAAAATGGATCATCCAAGAGGATCTCCAAGTTTGATTCTCTACAATCTTCAAAGATATTCTAGTAAAAAAAAAGAGAAAAACTAAGTCTAGATCCTAAAAACCTTAGATAATGAAAAGCATAATGTGTTGATGGTCCATCAATGTATTTATACCCCTTGGGATTAGGGTTTTAAATCACTTAAATCAGACCACTAAACCGGGACAAACTGGTTTTAATAAAAAAAGTCCAAAGCATAATGTTGATGGTTCACGCGTCCGCGGGCAGTACAGGTCGCGGCTTGGTCGAGGGGTCTTATGGTCACCAGTGGAACGGGTCGTGGCCGGATCAAGAGACGTCCTTTGTCTGCAGTCCGCAACCAGAACGGTTCGCGGGACTAATCGCAGGAAAGCAGCAGATGTTGGCTTCACGACCCGTGACAAGTGCAGGTCGGGGGTCCGATCGAGAGGTCACGTCCGGATGATGATCGCGGGCTAAACAGACCGTGGCTGGATCGAGAAGTCACGTCCCGCGGGTAGAAATTCTTTCCCGAGACCATTACGGGTTGCATTTCTGGTCGTGGCTACGGCTTGCGGCTTTGGGCTGTGACTTACGGCTGGTAACAGGTCCCCACGACCAATGCAGGTCACGGGTCTGGTCGCGGCCAGACCTTGTGCACTTCTTCAATCCGCGGTTTTAACCAATTCTTCAAGCTTTTTCTCTGGGCCTTCTCCTTTCTAAACATAGTACCACTCTCCAAGCATCCAACTTCTTCATTTTAGTTCTAATCTCCATAGTGTGAGGTCCTAATCACCTAAAAAGAACGAAAAACAAGAAAAAGTGCAAATGCAAAGCCTAATGACACTAATGCATGAAAATGACCCTATGTGGACCTAAAATGACATGAGATGCAACCAAATGGCTAGAAAATGATGCTAAAATGAGATGACAACTAGGCTAAATATGAGACACATCAACTGATCAGACTTACCTTTTGCTTGTCCTCAAGCAAACAAGATAATAATCTGAAGGAGAGGTTGAGACCGGGAATTTAAGGCCAAAGACATTATGATGCAATGCTAAGCTCAATAACCAAGTTAGTAATTCTAAGATGCAAAGCGAGCAAGTCTACTTAAAAATTTTAGCCATACCCATCACAACTCAACTCAAATTCAACCTCAATCTACACAATGCATTCAAATCCACCAACTCTTTTAATATTCATTAAAATTCGAACTGTGAATCCTACTATGCAAATTCAATGAACTCATTTGGCTAAGGGAAAGGTTAAGAGATAAAAGTGATCTCTTCATCCACATGGCTCAATATGCTCAAATGCAAGGATCTCTCAAAAATAAAATGAGCTTTAGAAGAATGCTAAAGGTCCACGCCAATCTATGCATACAAAGATAGAATCCCATCTACTCAAATACCCATGATCGAACTTCACCTAAAGCTAAATCTAATTCCCAATGATCTTATCTTTCTAACTTTCTCTCAAAAGGCAATTCTCACTTCTTTTCATTCAAATTTGGATCAACTTTCAACTTCATTACTGCATTACATTCTAAGGAGAGGGGTTTATACTTTAGGACATCTAGCGGGCTTGGCTTTACATATATTTATGGCTCAACTTCTTTTAAATCCTTTTGATTCTATTCTTTTCCTTTCTCATTCCCTTTGAACCATATAATCCTTTTCTTTTTGCTTCCAAAACCCTTTACTAGACCTTTTTACTTCAAGATTCAATACCCTTTCTCTCCTAATCCTTCCTTGAACAATCATAATAAAGGTGAAATGAACAAGTCAACAAAAGTCAAAATTAATTCATTCATTAGATTCTAAAATTAAGCAAGAATGAGGTGGAATTTTCCTATGTAGTACAATGAATTCTTGCTAATTATGCCAAAAGGAAGCTATTAAGACCAAAATCAAGAATTTTCTCCAAAATTTTTTCCTTGCTCAAGAACACATTCAAATCTCAAGAACCCTAAGTCTCAATTCCTCTAATTAGCTCTAATTCTTTTGAATTCAAGCTCAAATCAAGTTACCCAAGCTATTTCTAACCATTTCCAGGCAAAATCAACCACCAAATTCATTTTACCATCTAATCAAGATTTGGAAAAATTGAGCAAAAATGGAGAAATGAGAGTATATTTCACTTACTTGATGTTGCTTGGCAAAGATAAGTGAGTAAACTTGAGAGAAATGAAGAAAGGATTTGAAGAATAACTTAAGAAACTTTGAAATCTAACTTTTTTAAAATTAAAATTTTTGGAGTTTTAGAGAGAAAAAGTTTTTGTTCTTGCAAAATTTTGAAATGAAATGAGTGAAGAAGAAGATGGAAACCATAAGCTTAGTAAAAAAAATTTCAAAATTTTTTTTTATAAAGGGTTCTCGATCTGCCCGCGACCGGTTTTGGTCGCGGGTTGTGGATGGCATGATCCGCGGCCTTCTATCGAACGGAGCCTCGACCGGTATCATCTGCAGGTTGTATGCTGCTGATCCGCAGCCTTTGCTCAACCGTGGCCTCGATTGGATATGGATGCGGGTCGTGTTGAGTATGATATGTGGGTTGTCTCTCGATCGCGGCCTCGACCTAATCTGCCCACATGTCGTGATGACCAATCGCGACAGGAGCCATGACCCGATCCGTCTCCGAGTCGTGAATCACTCCCATACATCATCTCTTCTCCTCTTCAATCCCCATTTCCTTGATCTTTTATGCCCATTAACTTGCAATCTACATCAAAATCAAACACCCAAACATTTTAAAGACACACAAGACTCACAAGACAAATGCAAACCACATCAACAAGTTCTAAAATAAAAATTCAAGACCATATTTACAAAGGATATGCTTGGGATTGCCTCCCAAGTGCGCTTGTTTAACGTCTCAAGTTCGACGTTGTTCCCCGTGTTTTTATGCGGTTAAAGGAACGGAAAGTGGATTCTTCTCCACTAACGCGTCCTTGAAACTTGTTGAAACCCCTTTGTCAACCAAACTTGATGACTTCCCTTGTTAAGACCATCCTCCGAAACTTCCTCTAATCTTGGAACTTCAGTTTCATACCTTCCATAGTCTATCATACCACAAAACGTACCAAGTCTTGGCCTAATGGGATAAGCAACTTGGTGATTAACCTTTTCAAGCACAACCACATTATTCATGAAATCGATCCATGCACTAGCGGTATTTAGGAATGGCCTTCCCAATATGAATTGGATATTGCAATCATTGTCCATCCTCACTACCGCAAAGTCCGTTGGAATTGTGCAATTCCCTACCTTTAATGGATAATCCACTAGTCTTCCAACCGGATACTTTGTAGATGAGTCTCCAAAAGAGATTGGAGTATTATACTCGACAATGTTGGCTCCTAGCCTCTCCATGATGTCTAGAGACAAAACGTTGATACTAGCTCCGGTGTCACATAAAGCATTATCAAACACTAGATTTCCGAGTGTACAAGGGATTACAAAGGATCCTTCGTCTCCTTCTTTCTTCAACACATTTGGTTCCGGTGGCATAGGAGTAGACTCTCCTCCATTAGTTTATAGCTTCTTAACTTTTTCCCGATTAGCTAAGAGTGCCTTCATAAAGAGAATTTAAGTCAGAATAGAGTGGATATTCTCTGCATGTGGCAATGGAACTCCAATTGTGATCATGTTTCCTCTAAACCTTGATAACACACTCTTTTGAGCCTTGGTCAAAAATCGCCTCGGAAATGGAAGTGATGGCACATAAGTAGGAAATTTATCCGGTTTCCGTTTCTTATCAACTTCCTGTGTACCTCCTTCCTTATCAACAGTAGCTTCATCATTCAAAACCCTTAGCTCTTCACTAGAATTCTTCTCTACCTTCACTTTAACTTCCCCTGAAGCTCCCCTTTCAACACTAGCAACGATATCTTCATCCTTGGCGATTTCCCAAACCTTTTGAACCGTCTTCAAAGAAACTTCTTCCTTCCACTTAACCTCTTCAAACTCCTTACCCTTACCAACTGCGGCTGCAACCTCTTCCTTCACAACCCTTATTACTAAAGCTTCAACCTTCTTAATATTCTTACTAGCCTTTATCCTTTGATCCTCTTCTTTACAAGCCAAAACCCAATTGTCATATTCTTTTCTTTCTCCAAAAAGGGCTATTGAAATTTCCCCTAGTTCCTTTGTATCATCCTCCATAGAGAAAATCTCATTGCAATACTCCTTCGGGTTTTGCTCGGCTTTCCCCAGAAGTTTTCCTTGTGGCCTTTGACTAGAATAGGCTATTTGAGAAACTTGATTGTCTAATGTCTTCAAATGAGAATAAATGTCACTAAACTTGTCAATGACTCATTGTGGTGCATATCCACTTTACTCTCTATCTTGTCTAACCTCTCATTGGTTTCTTGTTGACCTTTTTGTTGACCCTCAACAATTTGTTTCAAAATGAGCTTGATGTCAACATCTAACTTGTTGTCTTGGATAGTTTTCAACTCTTGGTTGCACTAGAGGTCATGGGTTTTGAACGTTAGGTGGTTGAGATCCACCTTGAGGTCTCCATTGGTTGTTTTAGCCTTGATTTTGGTTTCCATAAGCCCTTGGTTGAAACGGATGGTATGAATTACCCAGTGGTTGCCTTGGCGGACACCTTTGGTCTTGAGAATTTGCCACATTGTTGTTCCTATAAGACAAGTTGTTGTTATTCCATTGGTTGTGGTTATAGGGTCGGTTGTTGTTCCAACAGATCTTCAAGAGGTAAACTGTTATATTTTTGGCTTTGTGCCATGTTGATCAAGTTTGATTCTCTATAATCTTCAAAGATGTTCTAGAGAAAAAAGAGAGAAAAACTAAGTCTAGATCCTAAAAACCTTAGATAATGAAAAGCATAATGTGTTGATGGTCCATCCATGTATTTATACCCCTTGGGATTAGGGTTTTAAATCACTTAAATCAGACCACTAAACCGGGACAAACCGGTTTTAATAAAAAAAAAGTCCAAAGCATAATGTTGATGGTTCACGCGTCCGCGGGCAGTGCAGATCGCGGCTTGGTCGAGGGGTCTTGTGGTCGCGGGTGGAACGGGTCGCGGTTGGATCGAGAGATGTCTTGTGTCCGTAGTCCCGGGACTGATCGCGGGAAGGCCGCAGATGTTAGCTTCACGACCCGCGACTAGTGCAGGTAGGGGGTCCGATCGAGAGGTCACGTCCGGATGAGGATCGTGGGCTAAACGGGTCGCGGGCGGATCGAGAAGTCACGTCCTGCAGGTAGAAATTTTTTCCCGCGACCACTGCGGGCTGCATATCTGGTCGCGGCTACGGCTTGCGGCTTCGGGCTGCGGCTTACGGCTGGTAACAGGTCCCCGCGACCAATGCAGGTCGTGGGTCTGGTCGTGGCCAGACCTTGTGCACTTCTTCAATCCGCGGTTTTAGCCAATTCTTCAAGGTTTTTCTCTGGGCCTTCTCCTTTCTAAATATAGTCCCACTCTCCAAGCATCCAACTTCTTCATTTTAGCTCCAATCTCCATAGTGTGAGGTCCCAATCACCTAAAAAACCGAAAAACAAGAAAAAGTACAAATGCAAAGCCTAATGACACTAATGCATGAAAATGACCCTATGTGGAACTAAAATAACATGAGATGCAACTAAAGAGCTAGAAAATGATGTTAAAATGAGATGGAAACTAGGCTAAATATGAGACACATCACACATACAGATGAACCACCTTTATTATCGAGATATCCCTCTTAATCTGCTAACACAGCGACGACAACAATTACTAATCAGAAATCAATCCAAACCACAATGAAATCAAAAAGAAAGAAGTCAGAAGAGAAAGAAACATAACCTGATCAACCATCTTAGGCTTAACGATGGTGCTTCAATCAAAAATTTTCATGGTGATGCTCTCAGGATTCTCCGTTTTTTGAGCGAACTGGACTTTAGCGAAGGTATGTTCAGTGATTGTTTCACCTAAGTATTTGATTCAACACCTGGAAAACAGAAAAAGCAAAACTCTGTATGTGGTGTGAACACATACAGAAAACGAGGTGTGAACAACACATTATAAAATTACAGAGAAGTTGAAGGACAAAAACATAGAGGGGAATGACAGACCTTAAAGTTTGATTGTTGACAGAAGGCATGTGAAACGATACCTTGGATCATCAATCGCCAGTGAAGTAAATATATGGAGGAGGAAGGAACCGAACATAGTCTCCTTTTATATATACAATTTTTTCCAAATATTAACATTATACTGCATATTAAAGAAGCTATTATTCACACGTATGAAATCATGTAAAAATATTTTAATCAACAATCTTAAAAGAAAAACGGAAATGATAATTGAACTTATAATGTTCGCGAATGTGATCTTTAAGCCAAGAGATTGGTCATAATGGGACGCTGATTGCAAACGGCTCGTAAAGGCTCGAGTTTACGCATAGCCATTCCAGGATTCTCTGCCATATCAATCTCATCACCAATGACTTTTTCCCAGTCAAAGCATTGAATCAATGACCCTAAAGCCAAAGTCACCATTCTTTGTCCCAAAGCTGCACCAGGACATGTCCTTCGTCCGTTCCCAAACACCATTAGCTTGTTACTGTTTGCGGCTTCTTGGTCTTCGAACCGTTCTGGCATAAACCTCTCTGGCTCATCCCAAAGTTTCGGGTCTCTATGGATGGCCCAAGCATTCACTAGCACGATTGTGCCACGTGGCACATCATATCCTCCAATCTTGATATCTTCAGAAGGAGAACGCGGAACAAGGAGCGGTGCGGCTGGACACAACCGAAAGGTCTCGGAAACAACGTTTTGAAGATAAGGAAGATTGACAATGTCTGGCTCCTCGATCAAACGCTCTTGTCCAATCTTCTCGTCTATCTCAGCTTTCGCCTTTTTCAATACTTGAGGATTCTTCAGCAAACTCGCCATTGCCCATTCCAATGTCACTGCCGAAGTATCTGTCCCCGCAAGCATCATAGCCTACATTCATTCAAGTCATCACAAAATTCATTAGTTCATCTTTACTGTACAGATATACACATTTGATTTACATATACATGTAAAACCACAATTTTGGATTTTTTTAAAAAAAATTTCGCTTAGACTATCATTTTGCATTCTTTTGTGAACAATTATAAGTAGAAAACTGATCTATAGTTTAAACCCTATTATTCGGGGTTATGCTACTAGGTGGAGTAGAACACCAACTGAATAATATGCAAAAGGTATGATATATATTGAAATATATATAGTTTAAATTTGAAGAAAACATGTTATGACGGATTAACATCAGAGATGTTGGATATATGAGGTTAATTAATAGGTTATTTAAAAAACTGGAATCAATTTATACGAGTTATTAGGATTTACATAACTAGCATATTTAGCATGTAAATGAAAAAAAGATTGGAGAAAGAGAGAGGGCGTTGAATATATATATATTGAAATTTGCATTGAATATGTTTCAAGGTTTATATGTATGAGAGTACTTACGAGCATGAGGCCTTTGATGATGGTGTCGCTGTAATACTTAGGTTGGTCTTGTTGCAAAGACAACAAATGACTAACCATTGTGTTACTCTCTCCATCTCTTCTGCATTCGTCGAGCAGTTGCTGTAAGAAAGCATCCATGGCTTCGCCGAGTGCTTTCACTTTCTTTTCGTATTTGTGTCCAAATATCTTAAGAATCGGTAAATAATCTCCTGGATGGCTCGCACCACTGTTGTCGTTGATCTCTGTCACTAGTTTCTTGAATAGATCCGCTTCTTCCTTGTTGGTAACCTTTTTTAATTATGTTTAAGAAATAATTAGACCAATAATTCACCTTTGAATAAATTGTAATATAATAAATGTTCTGACTGATCAGACAAGATGGTAAATAGTTTTTCAATTTGGAGTTAATTGATGAATGAAAAACATCTATATTAATTTAAAGATCCAATATACGAACCTGGTCTCCATAGTAGCGTTTCCCTGTGACCATACGGACAATATTATTGAAGGTCAAATCTGCAAGAAGAGGTTCAAGCTCAACGACACGGCCGTTGTAGTTACGTGAGAGTTTTGTAAGCAACCGCCGAATCTCATCCGTACGAACCGAGAGGAATCCGGTGAGACGGTTATTGGAGAGGATCTCCAGAGAGCAAATACGACGAAGATTACGCCAATGGTCGCCGTAAGCGGCGGTTCCAACCGTAGTATAATCGAAGGCGATGTATTTAGCGGTTAGAAAATGCGGCCGGTTTGTTAAAATAACGTCGTTTTGACCCGTAAAAGATTCTTTAACTAGAGGCAAAGAAGAGATCACGACTACTTGGCGAGATCCGTAATGGAGAGAGAAGATATCGCCATACTTGTCTGCCAAGCGGCGGAACAGACGGTGGACCGGTGGTTTCACGATGTGGAGATGGCCGACGATAGGAAACGGAGTTGGTCCTGGTGGCAGATTGTAAAGCTGCTTTTTAGATGAGATTACGAATTTGTAAGCCAATAGAAACAATAAAACTGCCAATAAATTTAATACGTAATCCATTTTTTTTGTTCTTCCTTTATCGTGTTGGTTTCTTTGTGAGAAAGTTTGTGTTATAATGATTGGTGTGTGTTGTGTATCTATATAGATCTCGGTTTATGATAAGATAATGTAGAGCGATTAAAAATAGAGCATGCACGATTTGAACTTTGACTCTTGAGATCTTAACCTATACTGTATTTTAAGAAATATTACTTTTGACTCTTGAGTTTTTGTTTTTCAAGTAGTATGTCAACGACTCATCATGTTACGTTGCTTCATACGCCTTTGACATTCTTTATTTACCCTTTTTTTTCTTTACTTAACTATTAAGAATATGTTTCAAATATCAAATGCTTAAAGTTTAAAGCCTCTTCGGCAGTCTATACGTCTAATCTGATGTTTCATTTTATTTTTTATTTTTTTGTCAACATCGATAAGACTAGATTCATAGCTAAATCCCATATTCTAAAAAAAAAATTTTCTTGTTCTTTTTGCATCGGGATAAATCAAACTGAAAAATATTAAAGTGGCCACTATTACTAAGCAACATGTTCTCCTTTTATTTTTTAAACCTTATGACCATTAGTAATTATTACTAATTAACTTATTCATTTTATTTTATGATTTTTTCTTTCACAAAATATGCAAAGCATGTATACTACCTTTGTGTTACCCAAATTCCTCACGAAAGAAGAATTTAGTAAACTACATAATTGGGAAACCAACAAGAAGCAACAAGAGAAGTACCCACAACCTCCAACTTGTTTCTCCCCAACTATTTAATTGTAAAGTCCCTATCATGACTCCTCAAACATGGCTGCTAATAATAATAATAATAATAATAATAATAATAATAATAATAATAATAA
>OVAX01000714.1:0-67202 GCA_900406405.1 Lepidium africanum | reverse complement strand
CCTAGCAATCAGTATTGTTCTGTCTCATTTGTAGCAAGGGCTTTTTTGGAGCAGTGTTCATTTGAGAAATAAGAGTGTGCAGGTGATGGAATTAGTGCAATCAATCAAAACACTTATGATATACATATTCTAGTGACTTCAGGGGCTCTCATACCAAGCCTAGTGAAGTGCCTGCTTTTCCAGCTAGATTCATTCCTTATTCTGGAAAATGGTAAGCGTGTGTAGGNATTCATTCCTTATTCTGGAAAATGGTAAGCGTGTGTAGAAGGGTAATTGGGCACAGCCCAATTACTAGCCCAACTACAAAAGCCCATAAAAGGAAACAGTAGGCCAAGAAGATTAAAGCCCACCAGAATTAATTTTTAGGCCCATCACAATTCTGAGAACCTTGATAAGATACTGACACCTGTTAGACCCCAGGGACAACACATGTATTGCACTAACAACATATACCACCTGCATGGTGAACAAGTGTCCTTCGAAATTCACACATGGCATATGCTAGACGCATGCAGAACGACACATGTACACAACACACAACACTTGGACTCCACTAAAGAATTCAAAGCCCAGCATACTTTGCCTATAAAAGGGGGTAGAGTGGAAGAAGAGAAGGACATGAAAATTGGAAGGAAGGAGCTGGAAGTAAGAAAAGGAATAAAGAAGAAGGAACGAAGAACATAGCTTTGAAGGAAAAAAGAACATAGCTTTGAAGGAATGAAGAACATAGCGCTGTCAAAAATCTCATAACGGGACTCGGCCCTTAAAATAAAATACGAACAGTTGAATGAAAATTTAACTTACGAACATACGAATTACACTAAGAAAAAAATTTGTGCTAATTCTAGCACGAACAGTGTGGAAGCACCTCCTTCTTCAATGGAATAACTTAGTTTTAGATCCATGTAGTTTAGTTATTACTACTTATGGAAATTCCTACATTAATTGCATTTCTATCTAACAATTATATTCAGATAGTTTAGTTATCTATTCATAACTCACCATTTCATTTGTTTCTTCTTATTTCATTGGTCCAAAGTGGCTTGGTAAAGCCTCTATTGATATGTTTTAGATCATTGAATTTATGATCATTGATATTAAAATCGATGTTGTTGTGGCTACAGAGCTCAGATGTGTTTTTATGTTTCTTCTCGCTATTTGTTGTTGTGGCTACAAAATAAAAAAATTTAAGAACCCCAAGTGGAGTTCTACTATTGGAATCCCAAAAAAATTAAAACTCATCATAGTGTTCTTAATTCATTATTTATATTAAATAAATGTTAAAAACCCCACTTGGGGTTCTAATTGTTGGAGATGGTCTAAGAGACTCCATACATAAATAATATAAATTTCTTTTAATCTATTTCTATTTTTTTTAGTGGACCCCAAACAAAATTTAAATCTAAAATCCTTTTAAAATAGGGAAAATTAGGTAGATAACATAAATACATAAACTAAATAAGAAAGTAACATATGATTTTAGAAATTAAGAAAGTAGCAGTGGGACCATGGGGACAAATACTGAATTATCCCTGAAAAAATAAATTTTGTTTTTGGTTTTATTGGTTCACCTTCTCATAGCTAAACTCTCGACTAAAAATATCTAAACCAAAATATCATTTTATTTTCATTTCCTCTTTACTAACACAAACTCATCGTTAATCGCCACTTCCTCTTTGCTAACACAAACTCATCATCCAAATCTTCAATGAGTTAGGATTTAGTTATAATATAGGACTCTTTATGTTCAACGATATCAATTTCTGGGTAACCTTCAAGTTTTTGAGTTTGTTCCCAAAATTAATTTTTGGGTAACCTCTAAGTTTTTGAGTTAGTTCTAACTCTTGTACTAGGGTTGTGATTTCTTTAGTGTTTTTTGGAGATTCTAACTCTTGATGACTTTTCCCTAGCATAAGCGTTTCATTTTCTTAAATTTTTAACAAGAACCATAGCTAGGGTTGAAAGTGTGCTTCAGACACTCATGAAGAAGATGATGGCAAGTTTATGGAAAACAAGTATCAAAACCGAAAACTAATAATTTGTTGACAAAATGTGTATTTGCAGTAAATTATGTGGTTGCATTAAAATTTCCTATTGGATGTAAACAAATATAGTTTCCTGCAAAAATAATATGAACTTGTGTGTGGTAACAAAGATACAAGGTTCCAAGCAAGAATCCGCAACAGAAGACAGTCTCAGCAAAGCGATACAAGAGTTGGGGGCACAGAATTCGTTTAAATAGCGTTGCAACGGGCTATGCGTGGCTTGATTATGAAGGCAATGATATATTTGAGGATCTGGGGGACAGTAGAGAACACTCCACCCGTAGTTGATCTCGTCTGCATTAATGAATTAACCACAAACAATCTTCCCACATTACGAACAATATGTGTAGCCAACTTAAATTTTTGCATATAACATTAAACATTTTCTTGCAATAAAAAAATATACAGAGTCCGTGGCAAATTATTTGTTAGATGCAAACGTATTTGTTAGCTAGAAACATATATATATTAGCTGCAAAATTGTGTGAAAAAGATGTTAGGTAAAAAAGGACAAGAGTTTATAAAATGAAGCACGCTTACACAGTACATGACATATAAATAAGCATAACACTGGATGGTCACCAAGTTTTTTGCACAAACACAGAGAGGAATCTCCTGCAGTGGTACTCAAGCTTATCCATTTCTTCACACCTTCATGTATCATCTGCAACATGTGATCGACCTTCTCATCGGTTTCTTCATCGGACCACATCATATCTTCTTCTTTAGGACAACATATTCCAGTGATATGATGGACTGGATGTTACCTTGTAAATCAGATTATAACATATAAATAGGTGCAAAACATATGAATATGTGCCAAATGTATAAATAGGTGCAAAATATATTATTAACTGTAAATATGAGTTATCCGCAGACAAATGGTGGAAGTTAACTTACAGTGTTGATGGTATCGTGAGAGCCTCCAGAAGGTGGGTCAGAGGGAGTGGCCTAGTGGGAATACCATTGGTCGTGAAGGTGCAAACTAAATAATAAAATGCAAAAACTTTGAGATGCAAAATACAAAGTTATTTGTAACCAATGCTTCCACCAAAAAAATGCAAAAGTACTTACGTTGGTCTTGCTGGGAGGCAAGCACAACTCTTCAAAAATCATGTTCTAACTCAAACTCAAAACCAGTCATGCCAGTTACACGGTTATGTGATTATCAAGTCTCCATCTCCGGCTACAGAGAAGTCCAGTGAGATGATGGACTCCTTGTTAAACTACAAATAAAAGTTTTGTAGTTATTACATATATAAGTATGCAAAACATTTATATTTCGGTTAATTTAATTATTTGAAGTCAACTGAGTCGTTTGCATATATCATTGGAAACAAGTTGAAGAACTTGCTGCTTAAACTCATAAACGAAGAACACCAAAACTCATACCACACCCAGAAATCCGAATGATTATAACTCAGAAACGTTGTTCATAATCAAAATCTTAAATAATTAGGCTTAAGAAGTGAAAAAAAAAAACAAAACGTTGAATGATTTTGGCTAACACATAATGACTATAACTCAGAAATTTCCAATTTGAAAATCATAAAACCAAATCTTAGACTTTACACGAAACAAACCCAGAAACTCATCATCTAAGATTGAGTCATAAAGATTTAAGTTTAACTCTTCCTCTTTCCAAATTAAAATCCATAGCTCATCATCGTCTCAAACCCAAATGAAAAAACATAAACTTTCGCAGACTCTCATCCCACAAATCTACATCATCATCTCTCTCAACCTCAATACACGACAAGGATTTATAATCTGGCATGAAATATAAAAAAAACAGAAAAGGATCGAAGGTTTATCGGAGTGATGACAATGGCAAATAGAGAGAGAAGAAAGAGACAACAACAAAATGGTGGGGAAGATGAATCTGACAAATCAAATAAAATACACATTTTTTAGATAAGTAAATAAGGGCAAAAAAGTCTAAAACTTTGGAACAGTCTCCTACGAATATAGTATACACTTAATAACTAAATACTAAACTTTTTATGATAGTTACTATAATTTCCTTTTAAAATATTCCTATACTATAAACAATATGTGGACCCTGAATGAAATCTCGCCTAACAAAGAATCCAACTCCTTGTGAGTCTTCTCTTGGAATGCTCTAATCTCTGATTCATCATTGATAGGGAGAGCTTATTTTCCTGTATTTGTAATGTATTTGCCTATGCACAAGGTTTTTGCCTCTGTGTTCTTGTTTTAATAACTCATGTAATGACTTCTTTTTTTCCGAAAACTAGACTTCATTCAACAAAAGACACAGAGATGACAAGAGTACAGACTTGTAACTTAAGCCAAGGACATAAAAGACACTAACATAAAACCGATCAAAATATAAACTAAATATTACTTAGAACCGAGACTAGAGAAGATTGAACTAAGCCACCACCAAGTGAAGCATTAAGCAACACCAAAAGCTTGAACCTTGCGAATCATAGGAGTTAAAAAATCCTAGGATTCTTGTGTGAAGATTGTGTTATAACCAACATGGTAAACCATAGCTTAAGTAGTCATGGTATCTACTGTCAGTGATGACACTGCGAGCAAATCCTAAATGGCCATGAGTTTCGGTATCGAGGGGTTAAACAAAAGCTGATTTTTGGTTGGTGATTTAAAAGGGAGCAGAGAAGGTTCAGCTGGTATCAAAACTGTGGCCATTGATTAGGGAATGTGATGGCTTGATATAGAGAAGCATTCTCTATTGTGATCAAAATAGGGACAAGATGTAGATCTAGCACGCTTTGGATCAACCATAATAATCCTTGTAACTCCAAATGAAGTTTTGAACCCATTTATGATAAGACATGTCTTGAGTGTAGGTAGCTATTATCCTCTGTATTTTTGATGATCCAAGCTCCACCATGTATATGAGAGTGTTTTTGCTGTGTGACACTCCACCTTGCAATGAATTTTGTACCCACATTTGTCGGCATCGGAGTAAGACCCGCTGTACATGTGTAACAAGATAAGTTTTTAGACTGTTTATTTTTCAATTTGAACCAAATACTAGCCTCCTCCAAGCAATCTTTTGCCACAATTCGGAGATCTGGTTTAGCATTTTAGATGGTTGTGATATTGTGGGTTTGATGTTCCACAAGATCCAAGGGAAAGATACTCTTAAGTCCTCTGGGACATTATTATTTTTCCAAATGTTAAGAAGGTGGAGGAAATTCCATGTTAATGATGTAGTATAAAACTCTTGTGTTGGAGTCAGAAAGTTTATTAATCTCCATATTTGCTTTGTCGGGTGACATAAGAAAAGCATATGATTAATGGTTTCTGGTTCATTGTTACAGATCCGGCAGCAGGATGAGAGTATGATTGTTCTTTCTACCAGATGTACATTGACTGCCAAAGCTCCCGAGAGTGCTTTCCACATAAAGATTTTAATTTTGTTGGGCGCTTGTAGTTTCCAAATTCTCGATTTGAGTACGTCTTGATAGTTTGGTGATGTTTCTGTAGCCAGTCTGCCATATGCATTAAGATTATTGCATAACCAATACCCACTTTTAAATGTGTAACAACCTGACCTATTATAGCTCTATATCCAAGCGTCATTTTCATTTTTGTGCTGGAATAATGGAAGTAATCAAGGGAATCTCCGAGTGATGAAATCTGTCATATAATAAATCCATATTTCCAACCATCTGTTTGTAGTAATAATTCAACTTTTAAGTCAACTTCAAAGATTGACTCCCTACTGAGTGGGGTTCTCGGTTGCCTATCCATAATCCAATTAGAAGTCCATACATGAGTGTCTCTGCCATTACCAATTTGCTTGAGTAGGGCTCTGGAAAGCAGCATTTTCCCTTTTTGAATACTCCTCCACCCATATGAGGGTTTATTTCCGAGAGTACTTTCTAAGAAATTAGTAGAGCTGTAGTATTTAAATTTATTAACCTTGGCAAATAGTGACGTCGGATTTTGTAATAATCTCCAAGCATGTTTAGCTAATAGTGTAGTATTAAAGTTTTCAATGTTACAGAAGCCCAAACCGCCTTTATTTTTAGCCCGACACATTTGTTTCCAGTCTACCCACGATATTTTTTGGTGTTTTGTATCATTGTTCCACCAGTATGAACGCATTAAGCTTGTCATTTTCCTGCATTGGGATTTTGTGAATTTAAAACAAGACATTGCGTATATTGGTAAAGATATAGCCAACGTCTTAAGAATGATTTCTTTTCCACCAGCTGATAAGGTTTTTGTAAACCAATTATTTGTCTTGTTCTTCAAATTATCAGTAATAAACTGAAAGATTTTCGTCTTGGAACCTTTGAATGAGTCAGGTAAACCAAGGTATATGTCCATACCATTAGACGAATGAATTTCTAGTATATTACGAATATGTTGGCGAGTGATTTCATCTGAAAACCCAAACATAATACCTGATTTATCAAAATTGATAAGTTGGCCTGAAACTTGAGAGTATTCTAATAGGCATTCCTTCAGAGTAGTTGCTTCTTGAATTGAAGCTTTACAGATAAATAAACTATCATCTGCATATAAAAGATGGTTAATGAGCGTTCCAGAGCTATGAAAGCGAATACCAGTGATGTCACCTTGTGTAGCCAGGAAGTTCATTCTACTAATTATAGCTTACATACAAAGAATATAAAGATAAGGAGAAATAGGATCTCCTTGCCTAATACCTTGTTGTGGTTGAATTAATCCATGCGCTTGACCATTAATCAAGACCAAATAAGAAACAGAAGTTACACAAAACATGATCAACTGAACCCATTCTTGTCAGAAGCCCAGCTATAATAACACTTCTTTCAAAAAGCTCCATTCCAATATGTCATATGCCTTAGAAATATCCGTTTTATCCAGCATATGATTTGAATCTCCATAGCGCTTAATAGTGATATGATGGAGTAATTCGTGAGCTATCATAATGTTGTCACTAATTAACTTACCAGGCGTAAATGCTCCTTGTGTTTCCAAAATGATCTCAGGTAGGAGTGGTTGCAAACGACTTGTAATAATCTTGGAGACGATTTTGTAAGTCATTGAGCAAAGGCTTATTGTTCTGAAGTCCTTCATATTAGTCGGTTGATCAGTTCTAGGGATTAAACTGATATAAGTATAATTCCATTTCGCTGGGAAGGAACCAGTTTTAAAAATTCCTATAATCTCCGATATAAGTTGAGGGCCCACAATATCCCAGTATTTATGAAAGAAAAAACCCGTCATTCCGTCTGGACCTGGTGCACTGTCAGCTTTTATGCTGAAAGCAGTTTCCTTAATTTCTGCTGGGGAAATGGGAGCCATAAGATGAGAATTCATTTGATCAGTAATCCTTGGTCGAATGTGACATGCTAAGTTATGAAAATCCCCTGGACTGGAGGACTTAAATAACTCTTGGAAGTATTGGGCTGCAATAGTTCCTTTTGACCCTTCAAGATACTGTAAGATGCCCATTGAAAGCTGTAAGCTTTGAATATGATTATTCTTTTGTTGTCTTTTGACACAATTATGGAAGAATTTAGTATTAGCATCCCCATCTGGAAGCCATTTCTCATTGGATTTCTGTTTCCAGAATTCCTCTTCCTTTTGAACGTGATGAGCTAATTCCAGTTTTAGTTTGGCCATTGTCTGGAAATTCGAAGTTACTTTAGCTACCTCCACTTGTAAGTTATTTCTAATCAAGTCAATTTGGAGTGCGGAGTTGACCTGATTTTGCTTCTTCCATCGATTAATTCCTTTCCTACAGTTCTTGAGTCTGTCATAAATAAGGGGAGAAATTCCAGGAGCATCTGTATTCCAGCATCATGTGATAACATTTTGAAACTTCATTTTATGTTTTGTAATACACTTTCTCTTCTCTCTCGTCGATAGTGAGTAAGAGTATACCCACCGGAACAATTTCTCCATTGTTGTCGGTTGTTACCTCTCATTCTTCTCTGATCATCACTAATCTCTTTCTCCTTCGATCATCACCCCTCTCTCTTAGCGGTTTGTTCCGATCTTATAGTCTACTACTCAACCATCCTTGAGAAATAGACCTTGATGCGAAATTATCTGGTGGTTTAATAGGATCACTCCAATTTCTCACAAGATAGTGCATTATCTTTTAACTACTGATTTTTACTACTGATCTCTATCTACCTTATATTATCAAAAAAAAAAAAAAGCTCAACATCGGAATTCTCTGCAGATCTTGGAGAATCTTCTACGATTATAACCCACGCCTTCGATATTGTGAGATTTACCAGTTGCATGAACAAATCCACCACAATTGTGCTAAATATTTACAACTTATGGACATCCCACCTTTGCATGATGTTTTTAACTCAATGCATATTGCTGATGAGGAGCCAATTAATCTTCCCTCGACTGACAACTACTCAATCAACCATGATAACAACTTTATCTTAATTGGCCGATTACAAAATCCAAAAAAGCAGAACATGGCAAAAGTAATGCTCATTATGCCCATAGTTTGGAGGACTTACTCAAGAATAGTTGGAACGGTTATATCACACGATCATTTTCAATTCAAGTTTCCATCTGAAGAATCCCTCCTAGTTGTGACTAGATTCGGTCTGTGGAATTATGATGAATGGAGAATCGTTGTAGAACAACGAAAAGAAGACATGCAAAGCAATTACATAATTACAATGGTTCTGATCTGGGTGAGACTCTTCAACATTCCTGCACACCATCACACTAAAGATCTCTTCACGGCAGTAGGAAGCACATTGGGTGAAGTTCTAGAGGTGGATCACGACGAAAATCGTACAAAATTACATGAATTCATCATAATCAAAATTTTATACGATCTGGACAGTCCACTACGATTGCAACGAGGCTTCAGATTTCGGATGGCAAAGTAATTCAAATTGCTCTTGAATTGAGTGGCTCAAAAAATCATGCTACTATTGTTATCACCTCACACATGATAAGGCACATTGCCCATGGCTGACCTCAACACCACTATCAACAACTGCGAGTGAATTGGAGGCCGTTGGAGATATTTCCCAAGTACAGGTGAAGGCACATGCAAAGGACATGATGCTATCTGAACATACTTTACATGATGCTCAAGCACCAAGAGATGCTCCATCATCATCTAGAGCGCATAACAACTAGTAATCCATACCTCCCAGCCCGTTACCCAAGCAGGTGATAAATTACAATTTTTGGTTAAGTCCAACTCACAATCATTGTTTGAAATTCCTATAAACACACCCAATTCACCGAAGAAGGGCTACAAAAAAATGAAAGATCATCAAGGAGAACTCGGAGACAAAAAACCTCCAGCTCATAGACCTCCACTCAAGCATACATATCAACCAAAACGTGTAAATAAACCTCCTATCATAAACCGTAGTGGCATCCAACTTCAAGGAGTAAAAAACAATCCGGAAACCAATGAAACAGATTTTGTGTCCACAAAGAAGAAGAGGAAGCTTGAGGTAATTTATTCTGAATTTAAAAGTGAACAAGGAGAAAAGAATTCAAAAGGTGTGGTGACTATCCATAAGTCACCCGAAACACAATGAGTATCCTAAGTTAAAACTGTCAAGGTTTGAGGAATACCTTGACAGTTCGACATCTAAAAGAAATAAGGAAAACCTTATTTCCCGACTATCTATTCCTCATGGAAACAAAAAACTCTACAGAATATGTTAAATCAGTTCAACAATGTTTAGACTACCACCACTCTTATATCGTTGACCCGGTTGGTCTCAGTGGTGGATTAGCTTTATTTTGGAAGCACTCTAATGAGTTGATAGTCCTACAAGGAAGTGCTCATATTATAGATACTAAATTACGAATTGGGATGTATAAAGTCTTTGTTTCTTTTCTCTACGGTCACCCAATTCAGCAATTCAGCCATCAAGTTTGGGATCAGATACGTAGCTTAAATAGCAACCGATGTCAATCATGGATTCTAGTGGGTGATTTCAATGAAATTCAGGAGAACAGAGAAGAAATTAGGTGGCCATGAACGTCACCCAAGGACTACTTTGCAATTTCGTTCTCTAATCTCCGATTGTGGCATGCGAGAATTCAATAGTGAAGGTCCTTTCTTTTTTTGGATGGGACATCGTAATAATTATTGGGTTCAGATACGTCTAGATAAAGTTTTTGGTAATCCAGCAATATGGAGATTATTCCCCAGAGCTTTAACTACCTATATGGATATCATGGGTATGGGTTCTGATCACCGGCCTATTTCTTTATACTCATGTAATGAATTTGGTTTCAAGAGAAAAAAAAACAATATTTGGACCCTTCTATTCACAAATCCGAAGCCATTTCTCATAAACCCCGAACCATCGTACTTACTTGGTGTCCATGATTGTGAGCCGGTGGTATGTCATGCACACCAACCTCATCTTTCTCAAACGATATTTCTTCATTTGTCATTCCTTCATTCTCAAACACACAATTCTTATCTCATTAATATCTCATGCATAGTAAATGTCCCATTTTTCCTGAGATAAATTGTATTTTCAATGATACACTTCTAACACGTCAAGCCAAAAATAAACAATTGTATATTTAGTTTCACTGTATTTTCTGCACATTTGGATTTAGATCTCCTCTTTGACACGCCTCACATGATGAATGGGACGTGGGACATGCAAAGAACGTACAATATTGCCTCTAGCCAATGGCATTAAACGGATTATACTACTTAATTAATTAACCAAAAATTGTTATTAGTGGTCTAATTTGATAATGGGTCCATTGTTAATGAGGTTTCCATTACTCATTATGGACCTTTCAACTTATTATGAATTTTATATCTTACTATATTATCTCCGTGTTAAAGTTAAACTGTGCTTCTTTTGTTTTTAACACATTTATTAATACGTAACAAAGTCAAGAAAGAGTATGCACTCACCCATTTCTTAATTCAAGCAAACCTCAAAACGCAAACAATTACGAATCATATGTACTCAAAACAATTGAAAGGGGAACATACAAAACGAGTTACTCAATTTATTGGTTATGGCCAATTTTAGGTTAATTAAATTCACATACGTTAAAGAAACAAGTTCTAGATGATAAAGATGTATTTACATTAAAACTCACAATATTGCTAAACTAATCAAATTTTGCATTTAAAGGCAAAACACAAACGCTACGAGTAAAAAATTATATGCTTACATTACACATGCATTTGATGTATAATTAGAAAATGATTAATTAGGTAAAATTATAGCAAAGAGAGATCAAACCTCTAATGTTAGAATTATTAGCTGAATTTTAACCATTGAGAATAACTCAGCCAATATTGAGAAATAGGAAAGATAACGTGAAAATAGTGGGTAGTTTAAAAGTTATATTGCTTGATTAAGTGGTTAAATATTTATTTCTATTATTTGATTAAGTGATTAAGTAGATTTATAGTTATAGATGATGAAATTTAGATGTTGAAGAACTTGAATTATTGATCAGAATTTTACGATCTAATTATTGTCAAGAAACAAATAAGAACATATCTATAGATAAACTGCATATCAAAAATAAAGATACAATCAGAAATTACCTAAAACAGAAAAGCAGAATATATCATAGTGCCACTTGTGGCTCTTTAACAAACGATAATGTTTCTCTCTTTCTTTTTTTTTGCCAATTTTGACAAATTCTTTAGTTAACCTCTAAATGTACTGTAAAGACAATCTAAATTTTCTTCTTTATAATGCAAATTGGAATATCTTGACATCTAAATACTAATGGTATAAGTCTGTTTAAACAAGAAAATATAGCAAATCTTCAGCCACCTGTGGCAAGCAGATAAAAATAATCATAACTATGTTACCAATTTTGACCAAAATTTTTGCTATCTATATTTTACATATCTAATAAAAATTGATTTTTTCTTATATATAATACAAATTGGAATATTTTGACATTTAAATACTAATGGTACAAGTCTTTTTAACCTAGGATATAAGGCAAATCTTCAGCCACTAGTTGTGGCTAGGAGATAAATATAATTATAACTATCTTCCAATTTTGACCAAAAATTTTGTCATCTACAGATTACATATATTTAATAAAAATATAATATATTTTACATTTATACAAATTGGAATATATTGACATCTGAACGCAAATGGTACAAGTCTATTTTCTACGATTTTTCTTTTTGTGAATTACATGCGAATATATGGTGCTTCTGCTATCAACAAAAAAAATCACGTAAAATGAACTCAGTATTAGATGGTGTAGATACAGATATAAACTTGGAATTTCACTAAAATGAAGTCCATGTTCTCTACGAATTTGCCTTTTTACATTTATGAATTATATGTTTGATATAAAAAAAAAAACTAAAATGCTCTAGCTTAAATTTATAAACAGCACATTTCAATTCATAAACTCCAAAAATAAGACACATTGAAAAGACTTATAATTTCGTTGTAAGTCAATCTAACAGAAACTTCGATGTACGTAGATTCAGTCAATATTCATTAACAAACTCGCTTAGACGCCTTAGAAATTTCTTCTCCTATAGGTTCCAAACTTATATGTCTACTTTTCATATCGAAAACAGTAATAATCAACCATTTGAGAAATTATTGAGTCTTTTGTCTTCGTGTAATAGACATACAAACAAAGTAATCATTTGACTTGGTCAATCGTCATACCAGTTTTTTCTACGGTCTTAAACCCAACATCTCGGACCAAATCAATGAGTTATATCATCATGCATTGCTTACACTGTTCTATAAATACCGACAAATGCATGAAGCCAAGAACCCACTTTATACATCCAACTTGAGATTAAAACTCATGTCCGAAACTCCTTTGCTCAAAACAGAAACAAACTCTCCAGCTTCATCGAAACCAATGGCAAACAAATCCCTCACAGGCCTCGAGAGTCTTATAAAGCTTCTCCCAACAGGAACACTCTTCATATACCTTTTACTCAATCCTGTCCTCACTAATGACGGTGAATGCGCCACAGGCAATAAAGTCATGTCAGCCATTCTTGTCGGACTTTGCAGCTTTACCTGCGTGTTCTCATGCTTCACAGATAGTTTCAAAGACCCCGAAGGATCGAGAAAGTTCGGTATAGTCACCATGAAGGGTCTTTGGACTTATGGGAATCCAGGATCCGTGGATTTGTCCAAATACAAGCTCAGGATCGCTGATTTTGTTCATGCCGGTTTTGTATTGGCTGTGTTTTGGGCACTAGTGTTGCTTGACGCTAATACCGCAAGCTGCTTTTACCCTCGGCTCAGGGAAACACAAAAGACACTTGTCATGGCTGTTCCTCCAGCCGTGGGAGTTGCTGCAGCTGCTATTTTCTCTTTGTTTCCGAGTAATCGAAGCGGACTCGGCTATGCACCAACTGCTGAAGAGGAGGCCAAAAAAGAGTCAGACTCCAAGAAAGACTCTGTCCCTGCATAAGACTTGTTGCTTCTGTTGTTTCTAATTTGTTTGTTAAGATTTGTTGTAGAATATGAAATACAGCTATTATTTGTTTGAAGATTTGTTGTAGAACATGAAAGATAACGATTGTTTGCTTGAAGATTTGTTTAGTTTTATGTAACCTTAGTGATTAATATCTACTCTGAATGTTGTGTTGTATCTTAATATTACAAAAAGTTATCAAATAAACAAGTGTTGTAACTTAATTAATGGTCAAACTTTATGAAAACACAAGATTTCGTACTCGCCATGCATCTTCCGACATAAAATTAGGTTTTATCCGAAGGATCCTCCGCTTTGCTTTCTTGCGTGAATGTTTGAAGCTACCTCGAGATCGGTCTTTGGTTATAACTACATCTACTTTGACTATATGATGATCAGATGTACCTTTGGAAGAAACAACTGAATACGAACCAGGAACGAATTCGTAAGGTGACTCTGGAGATGCAAGAATGTAATCGACTCGTGTTCCGTATTTGCATGTTCCTTGTACATCTGGATCAGAACAAATTTTTTTTCACATGTTATTATTACCGTGATTTGGTATTATGTAAAGAAATCAAACTTGACAAGTTAAGAGAAATGGAGAAACTAACTTTGTCCTTTGGCAATAATGACTACAGGCTCACATTCTCCTGCAAAGTCTTTTGAATCCAAATATCCTTTTCCTTTGAGATATCTCATCACTTCAACTCTAGGCGTCGGTTTTCCACAATCCTCGTAATACTGTTCTTATGGTAAATGGATTTTGACGGAAATGATCTTAAACTTTTCGTTATATATATATATGAAACAAATTGAATCTAATGACACATCAAATGAAATTTCAACCTTTACGATGTGGTTCCATCTTGCTATGGAATAGTCAGAGCCATCAAGAGAGTTCAGACCTCCCAGCAAGATGTGGGGAGATTGGTCTCCTCGAGTAATTGCATCGATTTGCTTCATCCGCCAGCTCTCATCTAGATGGTCAAGTTGAGTGCAATACACGTTAACTTCTCCAGCCCATGGGATCTCTATAGTCACTTTCAACACATTCCTACACACAAACAAAACCCTTGAGTAGACTACACGCAACCAAAGACCATGTTACAGAACAAAACACCGAAACATCGCATCTTTTATAGTTCTATTGCCTTTGTACAATTTTTACCTGTTTCATGAGTTAACGTTTACAATCAATGCTTCAGGTTCTTTTAAGAGTTTAATAGTAGTTTACTTATAATAGACACCAGTAAGAAAATCAATGTAAGATAAAGCAAACCTAAAATCATCTGCATCAGCAATTTTCTGAACTCTCCACTTCTTTATGGGCCATTTTGAGAGTATGGCATTGCCATACTCTGGTGCCCAGCTTTCTGCAAACACATAATTCATATCTAAAGCTGACGCCAAATTCGATAACGGTGTCATAAGTTTCTCTTCCTCAGCTTTCACGTCTTGCAAAGCCAAAACGTCTGCATCCAACTCTCTTAGCAACTCAGCTATGCTTCTTCCGCTGTGGTATCCATTAAAGCTTTCTTGATCCCACCAACAAGAGGGAAGACACAAGGGAGATCTCATCGAGATACTTCCTCTGTTTTCTTTCCCGTCGTTATCATTCTCTACCATACTCAGAAAGTTATAGCTCTGTGCTAAAGAAATTTCATTGTCTGGGAGATTAATGCAGACCTTTGGTTTCTTAACTCCACAAGAATGTAATGGAGACTGCTTCAGAATCCCTTTTGGAGAGGGACTTGTGATGTTGTTACTATCTAAATGATGACCAAGCAAAGTTGTTTCCTCCATGTTTTGCACAACAGGCGCAAGTGAGAACATTGCAACGTTAAACGTAGCAACACGAATATGTCTTTTGAAGTTTGAGCTCAAATGGATAGAAGAAACTTCGGTTTCCGGACGTCTCTCCTTTCTTCTACCTCTCCATCTGAACCTTCTCACGATAACTTTGGCCCTCACTCGTTTCCTGATGATGGTCCATCGAAGTCTTGCCAAAAGACGACGAAGCTTCCTTCTAAACACACACAACATGTAATCTCTCTATTTCTCTGAGACAGTCAATCTATAATATCAGATCAATGAAGAGATGAGATGATTAAGGATATATATTCATGAAGAGCAGTCATTGTGATCCAACTGCTCCAAAATTTGGTGAAGAGAGGATTACTCACTCAAATTCTGTTGAGCGTCTCATTCTAAAATGTCAAAGATTGTAAACCTGCTACCAGAAAAGAAAGAACAGCAAGGAACCAAAACCTTACCTGTTCATCAACCATCTCCAGGAAATTCTCTCAAGTAGGTTAAATAGAAAAGTGACAAAAACTTTATATTATATTTAATTATCATTACTCTATGTAACCAGACCTCTACTAAAGGGGGTCTTAGATAGTGCAAGTGTATAAAGATTACCATAATTTATGAAAAAAAATTCTAGTATAAACAGGCTATTAGTTGACTTTATCAAACAAATTACCAACCCTGTGACCAAATATTTTCCATTTACTTTGGCATGTTCCTCATGCTTTTGCCACACAAACCATAATAAAAACTGCTCTCTTTTCTACAGTCAATTAGTTTTTCTGAAGTTTCTGCAAAAAAAACATAACTCAAAGAAAAATAAAAGTGCTCATTTTTGAACCTTTTGTATATGAATTTTCCGTTGATTGATCAGACCAAGTGGTTTCGTATCTTAATAATGGAAAAAGAGAAAATACAATACAAACAAAATTGGGTTGAAGTAACCATATTTAAAGTTACATCCTCAAAACAAAGCATGACCATGTCCCTCCTCTGATTTCTTCTGCTTTTTTTTTCTCTTTTTCTCCATCTTTGTATCTGCTCGTGATGCCATACGTTTCGCTTGCTGAGATCGTATCTCCATTAGCTTGGCCTTTGCATCTTTGAAGGGAGCATCAGATCTTGATGCCATCATTTGCTGCAAGACACCAATACTTCACTTAATACACTTCCTCCCACAAAAGATGAGATCAAATGCTTAAAAGACATAATCCAAAGTAGAAAGCTTTACCTTGAGATGATCCATGGCAGCCAAATTGAAACCAATTGTATCTTTGCATGCCTGATATTTTACAGATTCAAATCAAAACCAATTCACAAATCTAAACTCAACACTTATCCTCTCTCTCTTTAATATTTATCACGAATCTCTGGTTATTAGTAGTTACCTTGATTTTTGAGTAAAGAATATCCCGGAGAACGACTAAGACTGGTCTGGCAGACGGTGTTGTTACCAACTGATTGTGATGTGTCTGTAATAGAATTGTTGAGATCCTGCAAACCATCTCCACCTGCAAGGAATTGGTATTGAACATGAGAGAAATGCTAAGAGACAACTAAAAATCTATGTTCTATTGATTGACTCACCATCATAGCACCCAAATAAGATAGAAGGAAATATAAAAGTTACCTTTTCGGGAATTAAACTCCAGTCTTTCATGTAGTAAAGAAGCTTCAAAGCATCTGAGAATGGTAGAGCCTACACCAAATTCAAGAGAAACCATAACCCATAGATTCAGTATTGTTTTGTGTGCAACCAAGAAACTCGTAAAAAGAATTGTTTGCTAAGAGAAAGCAACCTACCAGTAAAGTCTGCTCAAGATCATTTGTTTTCACATTTGAGATGGCCCTGAGAACGAAATCAGATGGAGAAAGCCCTAGCATCACTACATTGGGTAGATATTCAGGAACGCTTCCTTTTGTTTTCTCCTCCTGAAAGTTGGAAGAAAAAAAATCACGATGCAAAGAACAAAGGAAACAAGGTGATAACGGCAGATATTAGCATATAAACATTTGCATTAATTAAACTCCACAATAGAGAAAAACAGATCCCTGCGAATCGCTTCAGGAAATTGAACCGAACCCAATACAGTCAAGCAACAACTAGGGGAATCTCATGTCCATATGTATAGATAAACAAACAAAGTCAAAGTTCCCACCTCATATGTAGCATAACGATTCTTTTCATCTTCTGCTAGATCCAGAGCTTCTATAATTGAATCAGTAGCTGATAGAGTTTCTATCGTCTTCTTGCCAGCTAATGCTGTAACACCTTCCTCTGGAATTTCCTCCATGGGTCCATGTCTGTCGTCTGCTGCATTATCCATCTCAGACTCAAAAAGCTCTTCTAGCCTCTTTTCCTTCTCCTCCTGCAATATTTCCAGCAAATTCATATTAATTGTCACATTAGAGTAACTCATCAATATACACTTCCAAGATTTAATAGACGTGCCACCAAATCAAAATTCAAAACTATGATAGGAGTGTCTTTATTTTTAGGTTGAATGCTCAAACTTGCATGCTTTTCGCATCTGATTTCATCATGTAAATTTATTGGAGTAACTTCCAACAGGGGAGAATTACCTCAAGGAAGAAAGGTTCTTCAGAACGATCCCAGCGACGCATGGAACGGTCATGAGAACCTGTTACGAGAAAATCACCACGATTGCTGACAGCAAGGCACCAAATCTCTGCATGATGTCCTTCAAGAGTTAACAACAGCTCGAATTTGTCAGCATCCCAATACTTGACGAGGCGGTCTTTCCCAATGCTGAATAGATAATGGGTATTCCGAACAAACTTTACTCCCATAACACTATAAAACAAAGTCACGTGTCACTAAAGCACCACGAAGCTTTTAATAAAAATAAAGAGTCTTAAACACAGAAAGGAATATATCTGGTGATGATTCAACAATATCTTTCTCCAAATAAATCTGTTGGTAGATATACTGAAAATTAGATTTCCCTTTTTTTTTTGGGTTTAATATCAGTTTTCCAATTCTAAGGTTATCATGGTTCAGTGGCTCTCTGTTTTGCAAAGAAAAAAAGGGAAAAATCTACAAAATTATAATGACATACTATTAGAAAACCAAATCCTTGACAAAACCAGACGAATGAAAGTTTATAATATATTCAAGAACGTAACGAGTACACTTCATTAATACATTTTATGCAATTTTAGAAATATCGGTAAGAATTTGGGAGGTACCTGTCACCATGAGCAAAGATAGACTTATGACAATCACCAAAATCCAAACCCCAAATCTTCAAATTCTTGTCCTGAGAGCCAGTTACAATCAACTCCCCATCAGATGAGATGTCAATGCACATCACAGGCAACTTGTGGCCGTATAAGGAGAGATAGAATTTCAGAGAATCCATGTAGAAAACCTGAAACCAATATAAGCTAAGTAAGTTGGTGTTACAGAAGTCAAGAAAATTGTTATAAGACAGATAAGAATGTAGTCAAAGTATCTTGTTTACGACATTATCTAAGTATTGCATTCTCGTTTAGATAAACCAGAAAGAGAATTCAAAAATATAAAACTACCTTCACTGTGGAATCAAGCAGGGCAACTGCTATATGTTTACCATCAGGGCTGATAGCCACAGCAAGTACATCGTCGTTCATCTTCATGGACTTAACATTTGAAACAGTGAGTTGCTTAGAGGCCTGCAGGTTATCAAACACAAAATGTTTTATTGAATCATATTAGCACACTGGAATAGACTAACTCAGAAACACTAGTAAACAATGTATAAGTCCATCTAAAGCGTTTACAAAATAAAGCATTTTCAGAAAACGAAAGCATGAAAATAAGAGATGAAAAAAATGAAGCAGAGAATACAAAACGCAACTATATATTCAAATAGCTAAAGGTTAGGAATCTCACTTGGGAAGGTTTCTGTTTGACTTGGTATTCCCAAAATTTGACTTCATGATCTGCACTGACAGTGACGAACCCATTTTCATTTGGTATAGGTGCAATTGACCAAATGGTGCCACCATGAGCCTCCACTTCTTCCACTTTGGTAGCACTCCCTATATCAATGATTTCAAGTACCCCACTCTTGGTTCCAACAATGCCATACTTGTTTTGAGGAACTATCAAACTGCATAATCCATATCCTGATTCAATGGTACGGAGACAGGAACCAGTACTAGGATTCCAAACTTTCACTTCACTGTGACTGGTTGACATCAAAAGGGTATTGTCTTCACTGAGGGCAACACTTCTCACGTCAGAGCGATGTCCTTGGTGTTCAATGACAATAGTTTTATCATTTTCACTGCTCTTGAGGGAATAGAATTCCAACGAATTATTGTTTAAAGACAGAGCCAATGTTCCTAAGGACTCTTTTGGAGCTGTCGGACAAAAAGAGAAAGAGCTGATTTTTCTCCCAGCTCTAATGACTTGTAAAAGCTTAAAAACATCAGGAACAGTAAGACTAGAAACAACAGCAGCTTGTTCAATTTTAGCACTTGCGTCACTGTTAGCGGTTAAATTTTCATCCCCCACTTTGGAAGTCTTCTTCTCTTTCCTGCGAAGCCTACGCTTTGCCTTCTGCTTTGCCTCGGCTTCATCCAAAACCCGGAATATTTCAATTGTTTTTCCTGCCATTTGACAAGCTAGAAGATTTCCCGAAACATTGTATCTAACTCTCGCAATTCTATCCTTAGTTTGTCTCTGAATTTCCCCAAACGGCTTTAAAACCTCCCACTTGTTCTCCATCGAATGATCTTGATTGGTTTTACTTTCATTTGCATTTGAATCAGATACCAATGACCTATGCTTAACAACATAAAATCTAAGTTCTAGATCAGCAGACCCAGTAACAACATATTTCTCCTCTGGATCAGTGTCAACAGACCAGACTTCACTATGATGACCGCTAACTATTTGCATACAGTGTTGGGTCTCAAGATCCCAGACTCTCAAGAACTTGTCCTTAGATGAACTAACAAGTTTCTTGCCAGAATCTAAGAAAACAAGATCTGTGACCTACAATAGACATATGCATATTACTTTTGTCAATAACAACAATGAAAGCCAACAGACCAATAATAAAAACATTTTAGAGGGAGAAAGATCAGGATGAATCATCAGATACTATATTGATAGCACTATAGAGCTAGACTTAAAAAACCTGATCTCGATGCCCGCGGAGACGAAAGAGACCTGTTTCGCCAACAACATCCCACAAGATAACATCATTATCTTTACTTCCAGACGCGAGCATTGATCCAACCTTGTTGTAGCGCAAAGCAGTCACTGCCCCCTTATGGCCATTCAAAGTAGTCTCACAGGTTCCTTTCTCACTATCCCATATTCTTATACTCCCATCTGCATACCCGACTGCCACCTGGTTGATTTAAATAGAATCAAACAACAGCTAACTGCTTATAGGACTCCAAAGTACAAATCACCCGGACTGTTATTAATATTCTAAAATTTTCTTCTGTTCCTACATATCATTTTCTCTTGGCTAAGCTGCATTCAAATTACTTTTCGTGAAATAAAACTGGAGAAGAGTCTGAATAAGCTTATGATTATACGACCTAAGGTTAATGCTTTCTAGAATTTCAAGCGAAGACAATTTGCGGTGTATAGAGATGAAATGTGAAATTGCTTCCTATATGTTTAATCAAACTGCTTTTGCTCAAACATTTACTTCTTTGCCATAAGTTTGTAATCCAAATACTTCAAATTTACCGCATTTCTAGCTCTATTCAGCAACCAAACAGATAATAAATTGAACAAATTTCAGGTAATCCAAAGAAATACAAAAAAAAATGGTACCAAACTAGTAGCAGAGGAAGCAATGGAGGTAACGGCCAAAGATGGACCGCCGCGAGAAGAGGAAGGAGTTAGGGTTTTGGTGCAGAGACCTTGTCGGACGTGCCAGATTCCAACTTTTTCCAACGCCGGAGCAAGCACATGTTTACCCGTTGAGTCATAAGCTATGTTCGAATCCAAAGATGAAATCACGCCGAAAGAGGAAGCCGCCTCATACCTTAGGTAAGCCTTCACCATTCTCAAAACGCTTTGATTTCAATACTGTCTCTTATTCTTCTTCTTCTACTACTACTTCATTTAGCTTTTGATGGCGGGTTTTAGGGTTTTGGAGAGGTTAAAGCCAGGGTTCTAACATCTAAAGTTGTTACTTTATATTAATTGCGTTAAAGTCTTAATGTTTTTGTTTATTCAGTATTTGACGCCTAACTTTCTCTTCGTTACATTAAAGCCCTTACTTCTGGGACCCAAACTCTTTTGCCTTCTTTTCCCAAAATATATCGTAATGTAATTATTGATACTTTGAACGAAACGGAAAAAGTGAAAAAGTGTTCTTGCAACACTAGCTTTTGAGTTCACGACATCCATGATCAATAGTATTTTTGTTAATCATAATCCTCAAATATAAGAAATAGAATGATTATCCTTTAACGAAAAGAAAAAAAAAATCTATTTCACGTTATTTTCTACATAAGATTTGTCTTCTGTGTGTATCCCCCTTTTTTTCGTGTATTTGTCTTTTTGCACTTCCTTAACATCTATCGATTTAAGCCAATTCTCTATAGAAGAATATAGCTCACTACTCTGGTTGATGATAAAATATTGTTAGTATGTTATTATTTTGAACATATTAACAACATAAATTTGAAAAAAGAAATCCAGAAAAGAAAACACACACATCACACAACATATGATTAGCTCACCAACATAAACAATGAATCAGAAAAAAAAAAAAAAACAATAAACAATTACAATGATTAATTTATACAACCTTCATACATGTCGTCTTCATTTTATATATATTCAAATGATTCCAACATCATAAGCATCATTTCTCTATCTCGGAAGCATTATCCTCATTTTTCTCCGAGGGATTCCCAATCCCGTGACGTCTACTAGGAAACACCGTGAAAACAACACCGGAGATAACTCCGATCACCGGAGGTAAAACCATAAGAAAGATTTTCCCAGTAGAACCAAAACCAGGATAGAAACAATTAACAGTGTTTGCATCCAACAATGAAATAACACTGAAAACGATAAGTGAGAAGAAAGCATGAACAAAATCTCCAACTCTGAGACGTTTCGAAGACAAATCAACTGAAGATGAATCTGGCCAAAGACCCTTCACGGTGGCGACTCCATAGTGAACGTAACCGTCTCTTGTTCGGTAACTGTCGGTGAAGCAAGTGAAGCAACAAGAGAAAGCACAGATAATGATGAGAGCTCCGGTTAAGTACTTGTTGATGAGAAGACAATGTCCATTGTTGGTTAGGACAGGGTTTAAGAACTGGAACAAGAAGACAGTTCCTGTCGGAAGGAGCTTGATGAGATCTCCTACACCTGAGTATGTCCGGTCTCTAATGGCTTTGAATGTTTTCGACATTTTCTTAATGTAAGTTAATAAGGTTATTAGTTGTTGTTTACAGTGTTTTTGAATGTGCCTTCATGGAACCATTGTTTGTTTATAGACTGAGTGCGAGAGATTGCTTCTACGTAAAAAACGAGTTTGGTGTTGCTTATACTCTTTTAAAAAAGTTGGGGGAGGAATTTTATCATTTGTCCCTCTCTTTTTTGGCTTTTGTTGCCCTTATTTTTAGGTTATACTTGAAAACGTGGCTTGAAGGATTAGATTCGTTATATTTTTTTATACAGGTCACACATATCGTTATACAGGTCGATGAAGGATACATATTTGATATCTTAATCACAAGTGTACAACAAAATGTTTGGTTAGTATTCTATACCCAACAAAGGTTGGTCTTAACCCTGAACTGAACATATGCTAATTTTAACATCACATAAGTCCACCAAAATCAACACCATCTCATTTTTGTGAACTTTAGGGATTTATGGACTCATGGATCCACATGTTGTGGCCCAAAATTGACAACAGAAACAATTTAACTAAAAAAATCTAACAACTAAAAACGAAACATTTTTATAATAATAAAAAAAATCTACAAATTTTACATCATGATCATGTAAAATTGCAAATAAAATGATGATGTGGCCTGTTGACCGAAATAGACAAATTGTAGTAGACAAAGGATAAAAGACCAAAACCGTAGGATAGAACATTATTAGATTCCGACAAATTTTAGTTAAAATATTACTTCAAGTCAATGTATGATTAGGACTGACCAACTTATATTTAATTTTATGAAATTAATTAGATACATTTATTAAAAGGCTTGTCGTTAAAGTAGTAATGTTAGAGATTTACATGTACTAGTTGTCCAGATTTCTGTAGCCAAATGGTTTAAAAAGAGAGCTAATTGGAGCAGAGCGGCATGTGATGTAATTAATAAAAGAAAAAAAAACAGAGAATTTCTAATCTGAGTGGCAATATATGAGTGATCATACAATGTACACATCATATTCAGCTCTGTGTTTGACAATTTGACATCATTCCAGTCGTTTTGTCTCTAGATTCACATTCCATTATCCTTTATCATCCACAAATGCTCAAAACGAGTAATACTAAATTATAATAAAATATATGGATCCACTGTAGTTACATTGTCTGAGCATCAATAATACATTGGAGATGGAATTTTGCACGCTTTTCAAAAACCAAAACATCTACAAGTGTTTGGTTTTAGTGATTGATTTGATCTTAGGAAGACAATTCACCAGGAAAATCATCTATACAGTGGTTGTTGGTATCTATATGCAATTTTAAAATAAAATGGAAATACCCACAAAGTTTCCTTAGTAAGATGTGAACGTAAAAGATGGTTTATTGTAATGATCGTGCGAAAACAAATTGAGAATGGAGAACCACGTATCTAGATGACATCGACAGAAAAAAGTTGATCACAAGTACAACCTGTAAAAAGAGAGTAGATGCATGTGACAGTGAAAAGCAGTCATGAAACACAACAAAACTCAATTGTAGCTTTCATGGTTTGTAGTCAGAGTTGGAATCACTTAAACAATTCTAGATGGAATTGAAACTATGCTTTTATTTAGCTAACCAACCGAATAATAACACGTCACCTTTTAAATTTTGTGGAGCTAATGGTAGTAATATTGTACTTGTCTCCGAGATTTTCTTTTCATTACACCAACAACCGAAACAAAAATACAAAGTAGATAGAAAGAGGTATTTAATCTAGCCACGTTGTTTCTGATGTTTGATAAATAAAAAGACTAGAATAGTCAAATATCATTCATTAATTAGAGGGTGAATTACTAGTTCAGAAAAATTGTTTAATTACTAAATTCTGTATATTAGCAAATCTAGTTTTTTGTGAGTAAATAAGACAGTTTTACCCATATTTCTTTGAAAAACCAAAAAAAATTACGAAACTGCCATTAACGAGTAATTTCACATCAGCGCACGAAAAACAAGACACTGTTCTGGTGGATTTAGACTAACTGGCGTAGTTTAGTAGGTTTTCGTAAGGTGTTATGTATGTTTTCTAAGTATACTTTGCAGGTTAAATATTTGCAAGATTTGTAGGTTTAAAAATCAGGTTATGTAGGTTTCTGAAATAGTTTAGTTTCAAGTGTCCAGTGCGGAGTAACTTAACGTGTGATGTAGGTCTAAAGTTAATGCCTTGCTTCATAATGTAGGTTTGTTCTTTTCGGCTTGTAGGTTTCATCCCATGTTTAGTTCAACAAATGTAGGTTTGATTTCTCGTCTTTGTAGGTTTATTATGAGTTGCTAGGCTAGTTTGTCGTAGGTTTATACAATAAGTAAATTTCTCTTTGTAGGTTTTCTGAATATGCTATGTAAGTTACTGGTGTTATTTTAGGTAGGTTTATACGATAAGTAGATTTCGCTTTGTAGGTTTTTTGAATATGGTTTGTAGGTTAATGGTGTTATGTGATGTAGGTTTATACGATCAAAAGATTTTGCTTTGTAGGTTTTTTGAATATGCTATGTAGGTTTATTATATATGGTTTGTAGGTTCCTTGTCTACGGTTTGTAGGTTAAATGCATACGACATATAGGTTTAAAGTGGTTTCACTGTAGGTTCCTAGGATTATGTTTGTAGGTTTGTTGGTCAAGCTTTGTAGATTATGTGAGATGCCCTAGGTATCATGTAATGAAAATTTTACCCCCGTCATTTACCATCCACCTAACAGCTGCATTTAATGTCATCATCGCCGTCAACTACCTTGAGCTCATATGTTTCATCATCTATATTTGTTTTCTATCCTTTTTTTAACAAGAAAAACCTTTTAAGTTGTTGCAATTTTGAGATGAGTCTAGTGGAAGTTATATGTGGAAGATGGAGGCATGAGGGAAGTCGGTGGTTCTTTTATCGTGATGAATCGTTTGGGAGTAAATTCATTATAGTTCATGCAGATCATAGTTCCTTTTTAGGTTTAATGTATGTGCCTTAGTAGGTTTGGTTATGTTTTCCTTTGTAGGCTGTGTTTTCTATGCTTTTCTTTGTAGGTTTGTTGGTTCGTTTGTGTAGGTTTGTTTTTATCTTTGTAGGTTTTATTTGGTTTTTTTTTTACCTTTGTAGGTTTTATTACGTTTGTGTAGGTTTGTTAGGTTTTATTACGTTTGCGTACCTTTGTAGGTTTGTTTTTACCTTTGCAGATTTTATTCCTAATTACGTATTACTTATTCATTGTTGTAGTTGAAATATTGGAAGGCTCACCGTGTGTTAAAGGAAGCACGGCAGATGATAAAAGGGTCCTCGAAGAAAGATTTTGAACGACTACAGTCCTACTTATTCTCTATAAGAACAGCAAATCCTATCACACTTATAAAGCTCGATGTTGATCAAGACAACAAATTCAAGTTTCTTTTCATTGCGTTTGATGCGACCATCCAAGGATTTCCTTTAATGCGGAAGGTGGTGGTTGTAGACAGTACGTTTTTGAAAGGAAGCTAGGACTTTTCCAATTGTGCAACTAATTAACGCAATAAGGTCCATGTTAACACGGTGGTTCGCTGATAGGAGGAAAAATGCAAGTTTGATGACAACAGCTCTCACATCTAGCGTTGAGAAAGTGTTACAGGTATGTTACTTGTTTTACGTAGGTTTAATAGTCTCATCTTTGTAGGTTTACGTAGTTGCAATATAGGTTTACTAGTCTCAGTAATGTAGGTTTACATAGTTACAATGTAGGTTTACTAGTCTCAGCGATGTAGGTTAACTAGTCACTTCTTTGTAAGTTTACTAGTCTCATCTATGTAGGTTTACGTAGTTGCAATGTAGGTTTACTGGTCTCAGCTGTGTAGGTTTAGGTTAACTAGTCATTAATTTGTAGGTTTACTAGTCTCATCTATGTAGGTTTACGTAGTTGCAATATAGGTTTACTAGTCTCAGCTGTGTAGGTTTAGGTTAACTAGTCATTTCTTTGTAGGTTTAGGTTTACTAGTCATTTCTATACAGGTTTACATAGTTGCAATGTAGGTTTACTGGTCTCAGTTGTGTAGGTTTACATATCTCATATATGTAGGTTTACTAGTCTCATCAATGTAGGTTTACATATCTCAGATATGTAGGTTTACTAGTCTCATCAATGTAGGTTTAGGTTTTTTTTTTCTGCTGTAGGTTTTCATTCAAGGTTTTGTAGGTTTTTCATCACTATTCATCATCTTTAACCTAACTTTTCGAAAATTTCAAAAGTTTCAGTATTAACTCATAAGCCTTGTAAATTTGTGTTTTAATCAAGATACCCAGCCAATACTCAACACAACGCAAGTCAACTCACTCAACAAAACCCTCAAATTCGAGTTATGTGGAAAACATGCAATTTTGGAGTTGTGAACTTCCATGAAAATGAAGCTAATGAACTCATACCTTAGAGGAGTGATGAAGATGATTATAGAATACCTAAAACTTTAAGAAATCAACACAAAAGCACAACAAAATCTTTTTAAAAAAATTTAAAAAATCATTGCTTCTTCTTCGTTGAAGAAGAAACAAAAGAAAAAATTTGATTATTTAAAAAAAAAAATCAGTAATGGTATTCTTGTAATAAAATTCAAACCTTCAGAATTTCATGTAATTTTCTCACCTCTATTACTGTTTGCAGATTCCAGAAAACTAGTTTTGTAATTAAGTCATCTTTCTGGACTAGTCTAGTAATTATCTCTTAATTAGCTGAATAGTTTTTTTTTTCATTCTTCAAAATGCTAAAAGTGTGGAAATGTCTTAAAATTTCTTTTGTTACCTATTTATTACAAGAATGTCATTGCGATTATTTTTTTCCTTTTTATTACAAGAATACCATTATTATATTTTTCCAAAAAAAAAACAAATTTTTTTTCAAAATTTTTGAATTTAAAAGCTATTTAAAAAAAAATGTTTCATTTCTGTAGTTTTGTTGGTTCATTTTAGGTTTTGTTTAAAGTATTGTAGGTTTGTCTGAATTATTTTTTTCAAATACATGTAGTAAAAAATGTGTAACTTTTCTGGCAATGGTATTTATAGTTTGAGGTGTCTAAACACAATAATTGAACTAAGAATTCGAAACACAAATCTTCAAAACATGCAAATTGAACCTAATAAACATAAGAACTAAACCTACAAAAATAAGTAATAGCTTGAATAAAGATGAAAAATAGTGTCAATGGTCGTCGACATCATCCTTTATGTAAAAGAAGAAGATATGTGTGTTTTAAATGTTGGGGTAAATATTCTTTAAGCCTTGTAGGTTTTATATCCGAATACAAAAGAGACACGGAAACCAAGAATATACTAAAGTAAAACCTACAATGTAGAAGAACTAAGTCGTATGTTAACATGAAAATGATGAAATAAGAATACCTACAAGTCGTAAAATTAAACCTACAATTAGAGAAATATGTCTTACACACATAAACCTACAAAAAAAACCGTAGAAATGAAAAATAAACCTACAATGAATGCCACAGAAGAACCTACAAGGAATTGTTAAACCTACAACAAACAAACAAAACAAAATCTACATAACAGGAGAACTAATTCTAGAAAAAAGATAAATCAATCCCACAAAACCTACAATGACTAATAAACCTACAACAAAGACCACAGAAAAACCTGCAACGAAGAATCATATATAAAACTACATCAAACAAAAACAAAGCCTACATAACAGGAGAACTAAGTCGATAAATAAGAGAAATTAATCCTACAAAACCTATAGTAACTGATAAATAAACCTACAACAGGGACCATAGAATAACTTACAATGAAGAATCATTAAATCTACAACAAACAAAAACAAAACCTACATAACAGGAGAACTAAGTTGAGAAATAAGAGAAATCAATTCTACAAAACCTACAATGACTGATAAATAAACCTACAAAAGTGACCACAAAAAAACCTACAACAAAGAATTCTTAAGCCTAAACAAATAGAAAACAAAACCTACAAAACGAAAACCTTAACCGACAACCAAGCCGAAAACAAACCTACATAACCAGGAGAATTTAATGAAAAACTACAAAATCAGGAGAATTTGATGATAAAACCTACAACAAATAAACTAAACCCAATAGAACTTAGTCTATAAAATGTAACTTGTAAACCTACATAACGAAGGATACTTAAACCTACAACAAAGGAAAATGAAAACCTACAACAATTAACAACGAAACCTACTACATTACAAAAGTTTTTTGTAGGTTTTATGTCTGTTGACGTGGAATTACTCATTAATGGCAATTTCATAAGTTTTTTTTTCTTTTCAAAGGGAACAAAGGTAAAATAATATTAAAATCACGAAAAGAGTAGAATTGTAATAAAAATCTTTTTAGATTATTGTAGTCAATTGAAGGTCACAATCGATTAGTTTAGTAATTCAACCTAAAAATAATAACTATTTATTCTTATTTTTTTAATAGCCAACTATCATCACTTTTCCTTTCTCCATTTATACTCTTCGAGTAAACATAAGTAAACACATGAAGTAACTGGTTATGTATTCTATGGAACAAAATAAGGCTGAATAAAAACATGTAGCCAAATGTGTAGTAATAAACATTTTCCTTTTATTATAGATTTTCACCTTTTAAGCCCTGTTTTTCTTCATAGTCTTTGCGACCATAACAATAACTAACAGCCGCAATAAGAAATTTTAGTTTCTATTTTTTCAGAAATAGAAAAACTTTTTTCAGAAATAGAAAAACAATCGCATCGACCAATTTTATATATTTATTTATTTTATATGTATTTATTTTTCTTTGTTTTATAATTATATTTTATATAACTTTATGCTCATTATTTTTTATTTAAATTTTCTTTAGTTAGATTTATTTTTTATTAATTTTTTCTCAATCACTATTATTATTATTTTGGCAGTTGTTGATTACTAGGGACCAATCCCTAAAATTTCTAGTGACTCAAATTTGAAGAAACTAATTGCTAATAACTACCAAAAAAAATTAATAGTGATCGCTAATGAGTACAAAAAGAACTTAAATCAAAAACTATGGAAAACAAAATTTATTGATTCCTCCAAAAATACAATAAAAATGCTTGATGTAAAGTAGTATATGTATAATTCATATAGTCCATTAAAATGGAATGAAAATATTTTCACATTTTATATTTCCAGCATTGCAAAATTGTAATGTGATACCTAGTATTTATTTTGGGGTATTGCTAGGATGAAACTTTAATCTTTTGAAAATAAATGAGTATATACATAGATGGACAAATCATCGAATATTCCTTAAAAACACATGGAATAAAGAGGTGCTCTATGATCTTAATTCAAAACCGGAAATAACCAGGGGATCAAACTAGTGGGAAGTTATGTATCCACGTCACCCATTGACCCAGGTCACTTACCACCATCATGCATTATTAACGAATTTCAATACAAGAAATCAGTAAATACTAATAATACAATGGCCAATAAGAAGCGGCGGTAAAAATTCGAGATCTCCTTAATTATTCACCTTCCTTGACTTGCATATTTAAGCGTACATCCATTGTGTCTTTCAACATGTCACATAACTAATACTAAAAAAAAAGAAAAGAGAACACACAAAAAGAGAATCCAATTTTATAAAAAGATGGAACTAGATTCTTCTCCTTTGCCTCCTCATGTGATGCTCGTATCTTTCCCAGGTCAAGGCCACGTTAATCCACTTCTTCGTCTCGGCAAGCTCTTAGCTTCAAAGGGTTTACTCATTACCTTCGTTACCACAGAATCATGGGGCCAAAAGATGCGAATCGCTCACAAAATCCAAGACCGTGTCCTTAAACCGGTCGGTCGAGGCTATCTCCGGTTTGATTTCTTCCACGACGGACTCCCTGAAGATGACGACGCAAGCAGAACCGATTTCACTATCTACCGACCACACCTTGAGGTAGCTGGCAAAAGAGAGATTAAAAACCTCGTGAAACGGTACGAGGAAGTGATGAAACAACCTGTGACGTGTCTCATCAACAATCCTTTCGTCTCTTGGGTCTGTGACGTAGCAGAAGATCTTCAAATCCCTTGTGCTGTTCTTTGGGTTCAATCTTGTGCTTGCTTAGCTGCTTATTACTATTACCACAACAACTTAGTTAAATTCCCGACCAAAACAGAACCAGAGATCAAAGTTCAAATCCCTGGCATGCCTCTTTTGAAACATGACGAGATTCCTTCTTTCATTCATCCTTCAACTCCTTATTCTGCTGTAGGAGAAGTGATCCTAGACCAAATCAAACGACTTCACAAGACTTTCTCTGTTCTCATCGACACTTTCAATTCCTTGGAGCAAGACATCATTGACCACATGTCAAATCTCTATCACCCTGGCGTGATCAGACCACTTGGACCGCTTTACAAAATGGCTAAAACCATAACTTACGATGACACTAAAGAAAACATCTCTGAGCCAACGGATGATTACATGGAGTGGTTAGACTCACAACCTGTTTCCTCTGTTGTTTACATCTCATTCGGAACCGTTGCTTACTTGAAGCAAGAACAGATAGACGAGATCGCTTACGGTGTATTAAACACCGACGTTTCGTTCTTGTGGGTGATTAGGCAACAAGAGTTAGGTTTTAACAAAGAGAGACATGTTTTGCCTGAAGAAGTTAAAGCTAAAGGGAAGATCGTTGAATGGTGTTCACAAGAGAAAGTGTTGGCTCATCCTTCAGTGGTTTGTTTCGTGACTCATTGTGGATGGAACTCAACGATGGAAACTGTATCTTCTGGAGTCCCAACGGTTTGTTTTCCTCAATGGGGTGATCAAGTCACGGACGCGCTTTACATGGTCGACGTTTTCAAGACGGGAGTGAGGCTTGGCCGTGGAGAGGCGGAGGATAGGGTGGTTCCGAGGGAAGAAGTGGCGGAGAAGCTGAGAGAGATTACGAAAGGAGAGAAAGCTATGTTGCTGAAGAAAAATGCTTTGAAGTGGAAAGAGGAGGCAGAAGCGGCGGTGGCTCGCGGTGGCTCGTCGGATCGGAATCTTGAGGAATTTGTGGAGAAGTTGGGGGCTAAACCTGTCGGGAAAATACAAAATGGAAGTCATGGTCATGTGTTGGCTGGATCTATCAAAATCTTCTAAAATATCATTAATGTTTTTTTGTTTGTTTTTGATTTATTTCTGCAAATCCTTAATTACTTCAGTTTGTAGGCATTCTCCACTTTGTTCTTTCTTTGGTATGGGTCTCTACGGAGATTCATTCGTTGGAGAATTATCTTATTAAATAGCATGGTTAATGAATATTGTTAAGTTACAATACCGGGAGAATTATTTTTATATGATCTATGTGTGAATAAATAAATAATCGAATGGCTAAGGTTTAGCATTAATATCCAATCACCCGACAACAAAAGATCTAGTAAGAAAAGTTATTAAAATAAATGATTCAAGACTGCCATAACATTTAATATTAGTTAGTTACAAAAAAAATTGATGAAGCGAAAAGCAACAAAAATTGGTTTTGCTTTTCGTCCAACTTAGAAACTGAGAACAGGATCTCAGTAACCAGGATTAGTAGTAGTGACTCGTCCTTATCGTCTCGAGTCTTTCGACAATTCAACAGCAAGCACTGACACTAAGTGACACGTGACGCATGACATCTCAGTGCTGTTAAAAGTGTCGATTTAACCTGCCTACATATGCTAGTTATATACAAGACTACATCAGTCGTGAGAATTAGAAACTCTTTTGTTTCATGAGTTGTATTTAGATTAATAAGTTTGCCTAACCAAGTGACCATTTTCTTTTGGAGTACTCATAAATATTATTTAAACTTTGGAATTTGAACAAATTCATTATCAAGTAGACACGGACTGAATAGTTTAGATGATAAAGAAGAAACGTTGGATGTATAAATACACCTAACTCATTTTGATCGGTGGTTGGTGACTGTTTGTCTGGTGAGGCTCGTGCCAACACAACCAGGGATCACTAGTTTTGTCCTAAATTTTGAAAAAAAAGAACCGAGAAAATTTACCCTAATAAAGAGCTATAAAAAACTTGCATAGAGTAGAGATGGGATCTCATAATTACCAATAGTTTTGACATACTCTATTTATAGCTGTCACTGTAGAGAGATAAGAGAAGACAAAGATCTTAATTCCAAAGGCTCCTCAATTGTAGATTAATAATTTACTTCTGTTTAAGCAAAAAAAAAAAAAAAAATCCACTAATATTGGCATTCGTAGCAGTGACATGTGAGCTACATTGAATGATGTAACAGTGACCCATTGGTTACAACTCAGAAATAAATGAGTCGCCGTTAAGTTCATTATGTATGTTGTGGCGCGATTTTGTAGCATTGCAGTTTAATAATTGCATCAGAACGATTGGTAACAGAAGAATATGGGTAGACCCAAATTGAAGTCATAATGAGCCATAAGGAGATATCCAAGAGGGGTTGTGGTGGTGGGTGGGTGGTAAGTAAGATGTGTGGTGTATATTATTTGTGGTTGGTTTTGCAAATATTATTCATACGTCACTATCTATTTTAAGAATATTACATTCAAAACTCTATTCACGTACGTATATTGTTTTTCGGTTGATGTAACTCACGTGAATTATTATAACTTCTATTGGTAAGGATTAACTCACGTTTATTTATTTACATATATGTTCTAAGGATTTTTAAAGAGGTGATTGGTTGGAACTTTGCCTCTATACTTATTTTTTTAAAATAATTGAATCAACAAAAATCAATCTTTAATCAAAACTAACATTTTTTTTCTCTTCCACTTGTAATGGAAAAGGATTAAATTCTAATGTATGACAATTTGTAGAGTGAACACTACCATTAAACTTATGTTAATTAGTTAGTGTATTTTGGCAAATGTGTACACAATTCTACATCAATCCACATAAATGAAATTTTTTAAAAAAATTTAGTATAGAACAAATAACTCCTCTCACTATGTTAGTATTAGTTAGCTCTCTTAATTTAAAGTGACCACTTTGGATTTGTGGAGACTTGAGACTACTAAAAGATATTTGGTCCAAAAACATAATATTTAAGTGCTATTAGAACCTTGTCTCTCTTGCAAATTGCATTAGATCTGATATATTATTTGTAATTAATTTTTTGGTCACGTTCATTTTATTCACTTTCGAAAAACATGAAATAAAATGAATCATATATTCAAAAGACTCTGATTTAAGATGATTTTATTCTAAAAGTTCAAATAGTCAAATTGTTGATTTTGCATGATATTTATCCTATTTACACGAATATTGATCATAAACAGAATATATGTTTGCTATTGGAAAGACTATCATATCATGACATTCTCAAAAGTAGACACTTGTATCTACATATTTAAATTGTGCTAAAATTATTGCACATCATGAAGCGAGTATGTAACGTATAGTTGAGATCAATAAGTCTACACATTCAATCTAATAGTAAAATTCAAGTAAATATTAATGCAACATAATATTTGGAAGACAATGTTGCATTAACTAGCTAGACGAAAGAAAGATATAATAAAGTCCACATAATCAAACATATATTCATACGACATTCTTTTTCTACACCTAAGAACTCAATAGGAATATAGACATTAAAAAGAAATATGTCTAGTCATAATGTCACATATCTCTTAACATAGTCATTATCCACCACTTTAAAAAGATATGATTCGAAGGAAAACTTCATCTTTGTATTATTTTTTCCTTTTGATGTTTCCTTTGACACTCTACTATCTTAAAAAAAACATAATGCAAAAGGCAATAGTAATTGTAGTGTCGGCTAATAGAAGAAAGAAACTCAAGATATTTTGTAATTTGAATATGAAATTCTTCTTAATCGTAACTGTACAATTGTGAGTGTTTATATACAAGTATAAGAATGTAAATAACCAGAATTGAATTAAATCTATTTACAAACTAAACCGGAATGCATATACATTGACATTCCTCCTCAAGATGGCAGTTCAGAGCATGAAGATGAATACAAGTTATGAACTCCCATCTTAGTTATCAGCTCCTTAAATAGAGCTGGATGTAATGCTTTAGTTAACACATCAGCAAGCTGATCTGCACTTCTCACAAACATTGGTTTAAGCATTCCATCAAGTATCTTCTCCCTTACCTTATGACAATCCCTTTCTATGTGTTTAGTCCTTTCATGGAACACAAAGTTATTAGCAATATGAATAACCGTGGTATTGTCACAGTAAAGATAGGTAGGGAGAGAGAAAAGAATGTGAAGTTCCCGTAATATAGTAGTCAACCAGATCAATTCTTTGGTCCCATGGCCATTGCCTTGTATTCAGCCTCAGCTGAGCTCATTGAAACTGTTAGCTGCTTTTTCGATTTCCAGGTGACAAGAGAATCACCAATGAACATGGCATAGCCTGTGACAGATTGACAAGTATCCGGACAAGCACCAAAGTCAGAATCTGCGTAACCTTTAACATCAAAAGATGAATCAGCAGAGTAGAAAAGTACCTGGTCAATGGTGCCTTTCAAATACCGCAGAACTTTGTGCAATGCCTTCAAATGTGGTTCGCGAGGAGCAGAACAATACTGTGCCAATTTGGAAACAGCAAAGACAATGTTTGGTCGAGTCGTGGTCAATTATTGAAGCTTACCAACCAGTTTTCTGTAATGCTTAGACTCAGTAAGAAGAAGACCATCATCTTTAGATAAAGATTGATTAGGCTCCATAGGTATGGTTGAAGGTTTACATCCAGAGAACCTAGTGAAAGCAAGAAGATCCAGCACATATTTTCGTTGACTCAAAGATATCCCTGCAGCAGATCTAGCAATCTCCAAACCAAGAAAAAATTTAGGCCGACCAGATCTCGAAACTTGAAAACCCGACTCAGTTGCATTGTCAATTCATCAGCTGCTTTCTCATTTGTGCTGGCAATCATAATATCATCTACATACACCAAGACAACAAGGAAATCATCACCAATGCACTACACAAACAGAGTGTGATCTCCATGACATTTCTCAAAACCAAGAGCTGTCAATGTTGTGGAGAATTTTAAAAACCACTGTCTAGAAACTTGTTTTAGACCATAAATCGAGTTGTGAAGCTTGCAAACTGCTGTAGATGATACATATTCCCCCTGAATTTCTGCATAACCTGGAGGCAATTTCATATATATCTCCTCATCCAAATCACCATTCAAGAACGCATTAGAAATATCCAACTGTTTCAAATGCCAATTTAATTTCTGAGCAAGAGAAAGGAGAATCTTCATAGTGCCCCATATTTGCTACAGGAGAAAAGGTGTCTAAGAAGTCAGTACCTTCTTGTTGTGTGTACCCTTTAGCCACAATAAGAGCCTTGAAACGTTCAATACTTCCACCAGGATTATACTTTACAATAAAAATCCATTTGCAGCTGATGGCTTTCTTACCAGCAGGCAATTCACACACAGTCCAAGTGTTAGTTCTTACAAAAGCTCCAATTTCCACACCAATAACATCACACCATACCTGAAACTCTTTAGCCTCTAAAAATGTGTTTGGTATAGGGATATTTGTGATGGCATTAATGAAAGCTAGGAAAGGCTCAGCTAGATATGAATAAGAAATAAAATCTGTGATTGGATAAGGAGTAGTATTAGTAAGAATATTATTATAACAATGATAGTCCTGCAAGTGTTTAGGGGCTTGTTTCTGTCGTTGCAATCTCAGCTCATAAGGAGGTGAAATTGCATATGATATCTCATAATGAGAAAGAGGAATGATATCGGAAGATGGGAGCCTTAGAGGCATGTGGGAACCATTAGGGGTTGGTGCAGGTGATGAAAAATGAGGAATGAAAGCTTTTGAATCTTCCAAAATGGTAGAAGAAGCAAAATGCAAAACATCCTCATGAAATATGACATGTCTAGAAATTGAAACTGAAGGTGTTTCTAGATCTAGAACCTTATATCCTTTATAACCCGATGGATATCCCAAAAAAACACACGCATTTGCGCTAGGATCAAACTTTGTTCTATTCTTAGGAGAAGTAGATATATAACATAAGCATCCAAAAGTTCTAAGAGAAGAATAATCTGGTGGTTTACTAGTAAGTTTCTCAAAAGGTGTATGATTGTCAAGAACTGCAGATGGTAATCTATTTATGAGAAAAGCTTATGTGAGAACATAATCCCCCCCAATATTCTAAGGTAATCCAGATTGAAACATTAAAGCTCTAGAAATATTCAAAAGATGCTGATGCTTTCTCTCTACAACTGAGTTGTGCTCAGAAGTTTTAGCACAAGAATGAAAACTTTTGATTCCTTTTTGTGCAAACAAATCAGTGAACTTCAATTCAGGTGCATTATCAGATCTAACTGAGCAAACTTTAGTATCAAATTGAGTTTCTACCATTTTGAGGAAATCAGGAAAGATATGCAACACATCATATTTAAGCTTAAGAAGATAAACCCAAGTTGTTCTACTAAAATCATCAACAACAGTGAGAAAATACTTGAAACCATCCATTGTAGGTACATAAAATGGACCCCAAATGTCAATGTGAACTAATTCAAAAGGTTTCAAACATTTATTTTGTCTAACAGGAAATGACAGACGCTTTGCGTAGCTTAATGACAAATATGACAACAATCTATATCTTTTTGGTTTTTAACTTTTGAAAAAGACAAACTACTAGATAAAGACTCAAGAACAGAGCTTGAAGGATGACATAATCTTCTATGCCATGTAGAGAAGTCATTACAGATGCTAGAACAGATATTGATAATATCTGGTAGATTGAAAGTAATTGGGGATTGACTCTCTCCTAGAACATAAAGATCAGAAATGCATCTACCATGACCAATCGTCGATCCCTGAGTAAGATCCTGAATATAGCAAGCATTAGGTGTGAAAATAAAAGAAGCATTTGCAGTTTTAGTCAATTTGCTAACACTCAACAAATTGAACTTAAACACAGAAATAAACAAAACAGATTGTAGAGAAAGAGTATCAGACAATTGAATACTGCCAATTCCTTCTATTTTCACTGTAGTACCATTAGGGAGAGTAACATAGTTCTGATCTAGAACAATATAACTCGTGAACAAACTTCTATCATTAGTAACATGATGACTAGCCCCTGAATCTAATACCCAACTACTAGAAGACAGTCCAGTTTCAAGAGGTATAGTGGAAGTTAACATGTCATAGTATGTTTTAGAATGAGATGGAGAATCAAAAGATAGAAGTGTACCAGTTACTTGAGAAACAACTGGTCCATATTTTGAAGTCGAGGCTTGAGAAGTCTCTGGGCATGATGTAGTACTAAAAGCATGAAGCTTGGAACTGAGATAAGAAATCAGAGATTGTATATGTTTCGTAGACAAATTGTCTTTAGATTCTTCTACTTCATTTTCTGTAACTACATTTGCTGCTATACCAGATGTCCCAATTACAGGAACTGTAGGTTTCTTCCCCCTTAATGGATGACCCGGTGGGTAACCATGCAATTTGTAGCATCTATCAATAGTATGACCAGTTTTAGAGTAGTGAGAACACTTTGATTTCTGACCTCCTTGAGTAAAACAGATTGTAGAAGAATCAGTGAAGAAGGCTTCATAGCATTTCCAACTACTCTTTGACTTTCATCTTGATCCAGCATATTGTATATCTCACTAAGGTATAGACGAGGTTTCATGCTCAATATCTGACCGCGAATAGTGCTAAAATTGTCATTTAGTCCCATCAAAACTTGTATAATCTTGCTTGTTTCAACCTCTTAAAGCAGTTCCTTAACCTGGTCACAATCACACTTCCTTATTGTAGAAGAACATGTGTTTGCTAACTGTTTCCATAATGTTTTCTTCTGAGTATAGTAAGTAGACAGATGTAAGTGTCCTTGCTTTAAACTCATAACTGCTTGTTCAATCTGATACTTACGCAGAAGATTACAGACTTTGAATCGACGATATAAGTCATCCCACCTCTCAACAACATCTTGATAATACAGAATACTACCATAGATCTCCGCATTAACCACATTTAACAACCACGATTTGACCATACTATTGCATATACTCCAAATTTTGAAGGATCTATCATTCTCAGAAGGTCTAGGCAAGCTACCATCAACAAAACTCAATTTGTTCTTTGCATCAAGGCTAATACACATTGCAATAGACCAACTATTGTAATTAGATCCATCCAGTATGTGAGAGACAATACTTAAACCTGGATGATCGGCTGAATGGAGAAAAAACGGACTGTGAGTGTTGTCAAATGATTTCGCGAATGCCAAAGAAGAGTCAGATCCTTCACGATTCTTCGTTCGCATATGGCTTTGTTGCTTCTTCTTGACGAGTTCAGGTTCATCTGACGAAAGCATGTCTTGAGGTAATCGAGACTCAGATTCTTCGTTTACAACCAACAGACTTCTATCTCTTTGCTTTCCACCTCTTCCCACCATTTGAGTTGATTTTGAGCTCAAATAAGTTGACAAAATTGAGAATCGATGAAGAAGATGGAAGAATCAAGCTGTAATTGAAGATTATTGGAAGAATTTGAAGAGAAATCGAAGCAATCAGAATTTTTGTAACGGAGATTGCTCTGATACCATAATAGAAGAAACAAACTCAAGATATTTTGTAATTTGAATATGAAATTCTTCTTAATCGTAGCTGTACAATTGGAAGTGTTTATATACAAATATAAGAATGTAAATAACCGAAATTGAATTAAACCTATTTATGAACTAAATCGGTATGTATATACATTGATATCAGCAGACCAAAGATGTCACAAATTGTGGAACTAAAAGTTGACGAGTGTCAACATGGTTTGATACATTAAGTATAGTCATGATCAACATATTCAAATTTTAGAATTCATTCTTTCCAAACTTGAATAAGTCTAACATTTCTCTAGAATTCTGAAAGTTAAGCCAGCTTAATTAGGTTATCCAGCAAAATCGTTATTATTCTGGTTTTATAACATTATCAATTTTTATTGTATCTTTAGAATAATATATAGGATCTTTTCCTTTTTTTTTTTTTTTTTTCTTCTTTGGGGTCAAAATCATGATACAAACATTTTCTAATTTAAACAAAAATCGTCACGGTACGAAATGTTCTTGGATAAGTTCTTACTTTTCTGAGATATGGAAGCAAAAGAATATCGTTAATTTTGTTGTTGGTTTGATTCCAAATAAAACGAAGAACTGAAAAAGTCATTTGATATTTAACATTTCTTTCTAATCTGACCCCGTACTTTTTAAAATGATATTTTCATAACCAGTCCTTCATAAACAAAATATTAAAGAGAAGGATATGATTAATATTGCACGGGACACAATTCAAACATTTATAAATGAGCCGTTAAATAGCTGATGACTCCCGCCAATTGAATTTTCTCAAGTTTCTAACCGGAGAAGCCGCCGGAGATCCTGAGACGCTGAATCGTCCACGGAAACAACAACCACTTGACTTTTCGTATTTCTCCTCGAGAACGACGGCAAAGGTAACGAACTCGGCGCCGGAGAAACAACGAAAATCGAAGATCCGGCGTAAATATCGTCGGAGGGTTGGTTATTCCCGGAACGATTTCTCCGAGCCTTGATATTTGTAAATGAATCGAAAGACTCTCCTCTTCTCCGAACAATTTTCTTTGTCGTCGTCATCGTTCTGAACTCATCAGAGCCGAATCGTCTCCTTTGATCAGGTCGTAGAGGCGGTTTCCGGTGAAAATGATCCTTCCGCTGATGAAAAATTGTTGCCGGAGAATTTCTCATCCGATCAACCAAACAATTTTGAGGCCGGATAATTTCAGTACCCATCGTAAACAAAAAAAAACAAAAAGCCTAAAAAATTAAGAAATGATTAATTGCGCCGGAGGAGGTCCCTTCGGCGGCTGATAAAGGAATAATCAAAAATGGTGGTGGTGGGAGGGAGAAAGAGGAAGAAGAAAAGGGTAAATTAGTCCTTTTCTTCGATTCCTGCTCGTGAATTTTGTAAATTAGTTAAAATCTACCGATTATCTAATCCGTGAGTTTCTTAATTTTCTGGTAAATAGAAATTTGGAATATATAGAAGTGATGGAAAAGAAAGAAAAAAAATTGACAAAAATGGCTTCTCTGTCAGACCTTCGTTTCCTCGTAACGACGCATCTGTATCCTCCAAAGCATCCAACTTTCTATATGTTTTTAATTTTGTATTCTATTTTTTCTTTGAGTTTAATTTAGTTAATTTGTCTGTCCGTTTTTTTTTTATACAAAAAATTTGGAATTTCCAAAAATGTATTGTACACTAAGAGATTTGTTCGCCATGGATTTTAAAAATAATTGGACAATTATACAAGAAAGTATTCAGACAGGAGTGCGGTTGAGATTACACCGAGTAAACACAAGACTGATGCAATATCAGCGAACTTATTTGATGAGCCAGAGAAGAAGTAGATCTTGTGGTTACTGCTGTCTCCTCTGAAGCCTCTAACAATCATTGCCTGCACATACACAGAAGATACATAAGTTGTTTGATAGAGATTGAGTTCTTGTTTGATTTCAAAACGGAAAAGCTTCTCTCCGATACTCTCTCCATTACACTTGGAGGAAGATAAACAATGAGAAATGATAAATCTATCTGACCTGTGATATCTGCTCGGCATGGCGAAATATGTTCTTGAAGATGCGGCGTATGAAGGAAGCAAAGACTACAAAAGCAGGCATTTTGTAAGATGAGTTCTGGAAAGACTAATAAATCCAGTTATAGTTTCAGAAAAGAAACTTCGATTCTTACTATCAAGTGTCTCTAGAACAGTTAGCTGCTGCCACTTTACTCTTCGAGATACAATTCCCAGTGCAACACTTCGGACCTTCAATGTAACAGTGCACAACATACCATCTTATTGTTTAGAACTTGGAAGATTGGGCAGATTAATGATAAAATGTGAAGCATGTTGTGTATAGAGAGAAAAAGTGAAAAGTATTCACCTCATCGAAAACCAAATTAATGAATCTCAGTGAAAGCAGGAGCGTGAGGATAATTTCACTGACAGGAACACCAATATATGTCAACGGGAACAAGAACCAACGTAAAGCCAGCGCTAGTTGCTCTGGCGTTGTGGTTGCAAGGCAGATGCTAGCACTTTGAAAGATCTGCCAAAAAAAACCAAATGTTCCATTAGCTGATCTCTAATAAAGGAAACAAAGAAATGGAGAAGTAGCAAACCGACTTACAATAAAAGTTAAGCATGCAGCTGTGCTTCCAACAGACAAACCTTTCCTTGTGAACTGAATAGGTCCAAGCTTAAATAAAATGTATGCATAACCGCTCAAAGACATGGGAAGATTGGGCAAGCTTGTGACTGAAGAAGGTGGGGTTCTTGATTGAAGCATTGGGGGTGCACCGTCTGAACCTAGCCCCAAGGTTATGAAGAGGATTCCCGAAAGGAGTGACACTCTTGCCAGTTGATCCTTATGTGATACATTTAGAAAACTCAGCAGAAACAAGACAGAAACCATAGACAAGCAGAAAGAAGAGCAACTTGAAATTACAAGAAGTTGGCAACATCTTGATCATATTAACTCAAAAATTACATATACATGACACTACCACATGTCACATCTACCACATCTATTCATTGCAACATTTGAATTCATCAAAAAGCCTAAACTTTAAATGGGGAATCAGAAAAAATCGTGGACAAAGAAATCTCATAATTATATCACGTCCAAGCAAACTTACGACAGAAAAAGAACTCACCATCCACACTTGTCTTGGGAGGACAGAAATCGACAAAAGAGCAGTACATACAACAAGACCCAAACGCACAACTATACTTGCTCGTGCTGGAAGAATCACTAGAGTTAGTAGCCATACCTGCAGTGCATATTTGCAAAAGAATAGTAAGCTTTACAATATATCAAAAAGTTATCTTTCTAATAGGTTCATAAAAAAAAAAAAAATATTGTATTACAGTGTTGATTGCACATTCTTCGACTCAACACCAATTCGACAAACAAGAACTCTAATAACCAATATCTAATATATGAACAGGTCAGGAAAATCGATGCCCCAGAACTCAATATTTCATCAGAAACTAATCGAAATTGACTGAACCAACGAGCTATATCTGGGCTACTAAGACAACAATATCTCGATCTAACTCGATTAACAGACACCAAATTGCTAGGAAAGCCACACATATCAAACTCATTGTTATCCGTTTGATTTCTAACAAAAACAAACAAAAAGACTTAATTTATAGAAGATAAAGCAGGAATTCAATTTACCAATTTGATTCTGGGATCAACCGAATGCAAAAATGTTACAGGGGACGAAATGAACTGTCCAATGGGACTTCCGGTGGCGCTGGAAATCAATCTGAAGACATTATCAGCTCCGAGTGCAGGAATCGGTAACCGGTTAACCCAGTTCTTGGTTTTTCCGTCTCCGTCAGCAGTGGCTCTAACCCGGAATACCCTTTTAGCGGCGAGAGAAGTCGGAGTCTCATTAAGCCGGAGTGGGAAGAGAATCCTAGGGTTTGGAAAGTTTTGTCCGAGTATTAGAGCCGGGATTTGGGGAATTGGATGTTTAGGAATTAGGGTTATGGCTGGAAGAGCAAGAGTGGAGTGATTCATGAGTTTGTTTCAATTTCAGATAGAATCAGACATAAGCCCTGTAGCGGGAAACTCCACTTGTGAGTTGTGTATACTCTACTATTTGCTGGTTCTTTCTGACGTTGTCTTTGGTTCTAGCAATAACAGTCATAGTACCAATTTTGGATTCCGGTTCTTAGTCCCAATTTGATTTTAAATGTACGATTCCGGAACTTTGATGTCAAATGGTTAAATTTCTCTTTGCAGCTTTTTTTCTACAGAAATTGGATTGTATGGAATTGTGTAACAATCTAATCCAAGACATTTTCACCAAATCAGAGTATATTTTTAACACCGTAATGATGGTTACAAATAGAAACAGCTGATTAATCATTACACTCAATCCTTATACAAGACATACTTAATACAGTTATAATCAATTAAACTTTTTGAATTGAAAACCATAAAACTTAACAATCTTTTTTGCAGAGCTTATGAGATTTTGAGTAGCTCACTAAAACATTACACACTAGAGCCGGTGAATCCTCGTTACGACGAAAATAAAAAACACAAACGTGGCTTTGGTTTTGGGAAATGTAACTTAATAAATGTATCACTTTCTGGGAGCATTTTGGATAATCCCGGATTTGAGAGATGATGAAGGATAGAAAGACTTGCGAATCTTGAGAACATTCCAGGCAGTTCCAGCTGCATGACCTGCTGTTGCTAGAACATCTCCAGTTGCCTCTCCTGCATTCTCCCCATATCTGTTTTGCCAAAAATCTTCATCAGTTCATCACTTCAAAATAATAAAATATGTTATACTCGGATTATGAGTTGAAATATTTACCTCTCACTGACCATTCTAGTGGCAGCCCTTGATGTAGCAGATAGAGTTTGTCTCTCTGCAGCTTCAGCTGCATCTAGTATCTTATCTATTGGATATCAAACCAAACATCACACCTTATTAGACTTAAAACTTTTATTTGTTCTAGTTTTGACCCCACAAATATCTGATCATATGTTACTTACTAAGGGCATCAAGAGAAGCTAAGAGGACTTCTCCTGGAACCATGGAGAAGAAAGCCATCCCCGGTTTCGACTTCATCACAGGGACCATCACAGAGCCACTCACAACTCCCGCACCATTTAATATGGTCTTGCTTAGCTTCTCAGTTGCATTTGACAGCTTCCTCACTCTTTATATACGCAACATCCCATCCAACAAAGAAGCCACAATGTCAAACACACACAAAACAAATTTAATCAAGAATTATGTTTGCTACATACCGTTGAAGGTTTGTGTTGATTTTATTCTTCTTCTCGGTACTACTGAAACTACCATTGTTGTAACCTCCATTTCTCTGGTTCTCAGCCTTTGTAATCATAATCTCACCTCCTCTGTGGACCTGATTTATCATAAAAATTCATAATCTTATGCATATATATAATTAAGAGAGCTTCTTATATGTGAGGTTGTAATTTGAACCTGGTTAGTGTAAGCATTGCTAACACTAAAGATTCCTCTAATAATATGTCCTGTTCCTCCAGCAATAGCCTTAGCCACAACGTTGTTGTAATCTTCAATCTTCGGTGCAAACTCTTTCCAATCAATTCCATTGTTAACTTTACTTGAATTCGAATACGAGAAACAAGAATTCTCACTCAAGAATTGATCCAGCAACTTCAGGTTATTCACGAGGACTAAGTCCCTTTCATCACCAGAAAAAGTGACACCATAACTAAGTGGATCACCATCTTTAACCGGAAGCGTGAAGAGGTAGTTATGTGCGTCGAGTTTCACCACTGGCTCGTCTTTAATCACCGGCCACTGAAGGTCACGTCCAATTCTAACAATCATCGCAAGAGTCACACCTTTGTCTGAGACCTTAACAAGTTTGAAGTCACCAGAGGCTAGCTCGACAGCTTCAGATTCGTCGATGAGATGGACTTTACATCTCGGAATCTGCAACAGAACTTCTTCAGTTTTCATGGTTTGAGGTGGAGGAGGATATGAGTTTTGTCGGGTCATCGATTCTTGCTCATGGTTTCGTGTTCGAGAAGTCTTTGATGATCTTCCAAAACATCCCATTTTCTTGTCTGCTTTTGTTTTCTTTGAGAGTGACGCTCTTTAAGAGGTTTTGTAAACTTGAAACAGAGGATGAAATTATTATAATATTTTATGGGAATATTTTGTTAACTTTATTTCATATCTTCTTCCAAGTGAATCAATTCTTGCTTCCACAGTTTTCTTTACTTTCGGTTACACGTACACACATGTACACGTATAAACAAACACACTCGTAGAGTAGCCGACTACTATTTTGTTCCTTTTCGTATAATCCCGATACTCAATGTTATCTAAATCTGACATCATGCCAACTTTTTAACAACCAGAGAAATCTTATAGGCTGTTAAGCTTACATTTATTGGACACTCTGAAACAGAACATAAAACACAGGAATCTGATTCTACATAACCATTAAAGAATAATACCCAACATTAATGTTCATATTTTACCTAGGGCTGACTCAGAAGCATCAATAGTTTGATCCTATCAATGATGGTATAGTTTTGATACACAAAATAATGTGAACAAGCACAACAAACATTCCCGTTAGGATTAAGGCCACACTTCGAAATTTATTATGGTCTAGTGGCTATATGTATAATTCTGCATAAGGATGATCATGATTGTGAAAAGGGAATAAAGATTATATATATAAGAGAGAATGTTGACAAGGCATCGCTTAAACAATTATGACCAGTCTAACTAAGATCTATATAGTACACAGATGTAACAATTTTGCATTTACTCCAATAATCTATAATTTCAAAAGAATTTTGGAACCATACTTGTGTAGAAACTAGCTTGAGCTCCTCATCAGATATGCTACCACGCATCCTAATATGCTGCCTGCTGCAACCTGTAATTCACTTTCTTAACTTAGAGAAAAATCATAACATTCACAGTGTAAAACTCAGGTTGATAAATCAGTTCGAAATGTTATAGCTTTATGAAATCCAAGTAAACACAAGTCTAAGAATGCACAAATAGAAGAACCTTATAAAAAATGAAATTGAACAGAAGGATAACTAGAATTGACTGTAAAGTTCAGAAAACCTGGATAGGAGTGTGGCCGAGCAGTTCACGCAAGGGTCGAACTGTGGATAACGGATGCTCTGGTGGGAACTCGCAAACAATTTGATTCAGCAACTGAAATTTCCAATCACGTGTAAAGGCTTACAATCCTACTACAGATATTTAAGAGACGATGAAGAAACCAGGAAATAATAAGTTTTATATGGCTTTACCTCAGCTTGACGACCAGCATGAAGCCTGACCCCGGAAGCATCATACATTACCTGAAACGCAATTTAAAAGTATGATGGTTTGGTTTAGATACTGAATCAAAGAGGCTGATCACAAGGAAAATAAGTAAGATTGAATAAAAATTAATTTGCTAGTTGAAAAGCAAAATTCTAGTTCTGCAATAAACGGAACTGAGCTGTTACTTTGTACATAACATGTAATCTTAAGCGAAGTATAAGAGGTTCAAAATTTTCAAACTGTTGCTTTGTATATTTATTAAGACGCACTGTAAGAGGCATTTGAAGTGGAAAGAAGATGAGTAGAAAACTCACAACGCAAGCTAAGACAACCGCAATAGCGAAAGCAGGAGCTCCTGCTCCTTCTTCGAGGCCAATGGCAACAGCTAAGGCAGTGACAGTAGCGGAATGCGAGGAAGGCATTCCACCAGAACTAATCATCCGTTTAGAGTCCCACCTCTTTTCTTTGTACCTGAACATCTAACATACATTCTCAAACAACTGAGAATTCCATTTCTACTTCAAATCTTTCAAAACATTTTCTCTAACTAAGATTTTTTCTAGCTTCTGTAAAGATCTAAGTACCTCAACTGCAACAGATCTATAGCCAACATTCAAGTTCTGAAACAAAATCATGAACTAAAGAAAGCACAAAGAGGGCAAGGCAAAATTTGTAAATTCTCTAGAATCCAACGAAAACGAAAACCCTAACAGTAACAAATTAGATAAGAAAAGTTACTTGATTTCACTAAGAGTTTATCGGAATCAAAAACATAAAGGCGAAGCTAAGAAAAAGAAAAATCCCAATCTCAAATTCGTCTAAAACATATAATCAAAAACAGCAAATGAGAATCTAATCATTGAGCAGATCGGAGCAATATGAGAAATGAGAGAGGTACAAGATTAAACGGACCAATTAGTGAAAACTTTGAGGAACTGAGCAAGAGCGAAGGCAAGAAAAGCGGAGAAGATTGGGAGATTGTGAGGAAACAGATTTTGCGACGTCGGAGATCCGTATAATGCCCTATTTCCGCCGCCTAACGAGCCCGCGTCCGCCGCTGTCATCACCTCGTCCATTCGGCGATCACTGCTCCGATTCAATCAGATACTGTGAGGATCAATGTCAACGTAAAAAGGTAAAGAGATTTCTTAGAGGAACCTAGTGAAAATTTAAAGCTTTTTATTTTGCCACTTGTGAATTATTTTGGGAAGGATACAAAAAAAAAAACTTTTTAATACTTTCCTTTTAGACGTCTTATTTTTAATAATTCATCAAATCCGTCCTATATTTTATGAATGCGCTGTAAAGACCCCTATTTCAATCAAATAAGTCTCTTAAAAGACTCATGTTTGACACTTGAAAGTATTGCTTTTGTTGACTAAGTTCTAAAAAATTTATTTAATTAATTTATTGACCTTAAGAAACTTATTTGATTGATTTAGGCTATGAATGGTGATACGTATTTTTAAAAAAAATAGGAAATTTTTTTAATGTTATCAAAGTAAAAGTGGGTCCGAACAAAAAAAAATTAAAATAAGAATCACATATTTGGAGTTGTGGTATTAGCATGTTCCGCGAATCAACTTTATATCTCTTTCTATTTGCAGTAGACTGCTCCGAAATCTGCAAAGTGATAATGATATGTTTTTTTACAAAAAATATTTGCATAAATAAGTATATTCAGCTATAAATACTACTCTTCTCTTTCTCATATTTTTCAAGCCATACATATCTTTGCAAAAAATATTTCAAAATTCAAGAGCTGAGAAACATCAAAAGTTATTATCTCTTAAGGAAATAGTTTTAAAATTTTTATAATACTAATGTTTTGTTACTAACATCAGAATTGTTTATTGTGGAAACAATTTCTATGAGTAACGTTTTTTGTTTTGCATTCTTAAAGTCACTAAGATTTGTGAGTTAGAATTGTAATATTAATATCTTTTTAATTATAGTTTCATTCATTATTAATTATAGTACCAAAAAGTGTATTATGTATTATAATACAATTTTTAATGTTGGTAATATTTTAATTAAAAACTAGTTAATGTCAACAAATTAAAAGTAATGCATGATAAGTGTAATGATTTGTTTGATTTGGAGTATATGATTTACGCTATGGATTTTCATAATTTGATATAAATCTCAAAAATTTCCTGTTTTCAGGTAAATTAAACCATTGTTTAATTTAAACCTTAAAGATTTCACCTAAATAATAGCAAACTAATTTTCTTTAGATTTCCAAAAACTATATGAAATTAAAAACGGATATTGGTTGTAATACATATGAAATTACTTGGTTGTTTTGTATTAAAATAAAACAAAAAAGTCCAAAAAAATCATGCGAAAATAAAAAGTATATAGTAATTACTTACGTGAATGCATGAAATAAAACAACTCAAGTATAAATAATATTGACTATATTAATGATTTCAAATAAATGTAGGTATGTCATCTAATCGTCGAAGGTATACAGATAATTCTAGGAGACAAAGTTCAACTCATCCAACAGAAGGTCCAGCTCCTCCAACCGAAACATCTATACGGGTAAAATTTGTAATTTTTCTGTTAATTTTTAATAATAAATTTACATAATAAGTAACACTTTATTTTTATAAAAAATGTAGCATATCGAAACATATAAATGGACTTATGAACAAAAAAAACATTGATAGAATTATATATTGAAGCACTTGGTATAAATAACTACACATTAAAGAATCCTACTCCTGCTGCTAGAGAATATATGGTTGAAAAATTCAACCTTGCATTTAACATGAATATAAGTTATATCTCCTTCAAAAACAAGTTTGATGAATTCAAAAAGAGTTATAAGAGGTGGAAAACTCTTATGAATTCTACTAGGATTGCGGTTGATCCGGATACGGCTGTGATAGAAGCACCTAATACATGGTGGAAGGAACGTGAATCGGTAAGTATACATAATACATTGAATTATTAAAATTTTTTGCAAAATATATATACAGTAAATGATGTGAGAGATAAAATTTTTTAGGGCTGCAAAGTAACAACAAGCTTAAAACGCAAACCATTAGAATTTTGGGATGTTATGGTCAGATGTTTTGTACTACATGACGTTCAGTCACAACCTCAAAATTCTGTGAGCCAGAGAAGAGAAGAGTTGATCAACCAAGATTCATTTAATGTAGATGAAAATAATGTCTCAGACACTGATAGTGGTGATATGCAAGAAACGCAGGTGCGTAACACGCAAGAAGATGAAGAACTATATCATGTTACAATTGGTGATGAAACACGCCCTTCTCATGAGTTCATCAATGATCCGATCCACATTCCCGAGCGTAGAGCGCATCAACGAGGAAGAGTGAATTTACAATCACACGTTAGACGTGGAAGTAATTCACAAAGATCTGGAGGAGCTTCTTGAGGCCCAATTGGAAATCGTAGAAGACAATCATTTGAGAATACACTACAAGAAACCATTACTGGCTATAGAGAGTTCTAACGTCAAAGTTTTGAACAACTTTGCCCAGGAAGTTTTGATCATGATGATTACGATGAATTCAAAATAGTGGAAGCAAAGTTCCTTTCTCTAGGACTTCCAAATTTCACAAGATTTTATTGGGCTTGCATTAATGCCCTTAAGGAGTTCCGGTGGTGGCGTGTATACTTCATTGAAATGACGACAACCTTAGACGACGATAAAATAGAGTTATTTGAAGTTTTAACTGGTATATCAAAAAACAATAAAGACATTCCTGAACAATTAGGTTCATGTCCGAATTCATTTGGAAGTCAAAGTTAGGAGGTTTATCAGCTGCTAGTTCACCCGTTGGTTTCAGTCCTAATTTTCAGCAGTTTGGTACTCCACCAAATGCTCAACAATGGAGTTCACCATCAGTTCCTCAACAATGAGGCACACAACCACGACCTCAACAAAGCAACACACCATCAAATACTTAACAATGGGGCCCACAACCAAATTACCAGCAATGGGGCGTACAACCAAACGTTCAACAATGGGGCCAACAACCAAACACTTAACAATGGGGCCAACAACCAAACACTCAACAATGGGGACTACAACCAAATACTAAACAATGGGGTACACAACCAAATAATCAACAATACAACACACCACCAAATAATCAACAATGGGGGCTATTTAGTTCATGATAAGAAACACATAATTTCCAACAAGGTGGTCCATCAGGAACGACTCCAAAAAATGTTTAGTACGGATTTTCAGTTGGAGGGCAAGATGCTTCAGATAGTGCAACGATAAAAACTGGTCATCGATCACCCGGTGTTGGTTTTACAAACTATTTTGAAATTAGACAAACGACCCAAACACCTAGACCATGAAGTTTTTTTAATATTTGGGAAAATCAAAAAGCAAGTCATGAAAGTGATAGAGATGAAGAGTAAACTGTGCCGATTGTATTTTCTTGATTTTATTAATGTTATGAAATATTTTATGTTTCATTAGTTTATTTTAATTATTTTATGTTATCTTTCAATGAAAAATCATGTTTGTTAATGACACATATGGTTTTGTTTGTGTAAATTTTCAGGTTTTTCGTATATGTCAGTTGTGGTCAACATCAATAATTTAGGTTACGAAGCGACAATTGAACTGTGGAATTTAGAAAATGAGCAATTTGAGGAGTTAATAATTCAACCAACTTTGAGTTATTATGATCGATATTTTCAAAGAGAACCAGTCCAAACGGATAAAGGTTTAGGATGGACGAATATTTGGTGCCGACTACAACAAGATAATGCTGTTTGTCTTTAGTTACTACAAATGTCACTTCCCTGTTTCACAATATTGTGTTCTATGTTGCACACAGATTATGGACTACAACAAACAACAAATGTGAGCATTGAAGAAAGTGTGGCTATGTTTCTTCGAATATGTGGGCACAATGAGGTTCAAAGAGATGTTGGATTAAGATTCAGACGAACTCAGGAGACTGTGAACAGAAAGTTTTTTGAAGTTTTGACAGCGATTGGGAAACTTGCATGCGATTATATTAAGACTCCAACACGACAAGAACTACACCGAATTTCGGAACGATTGCAAGTGGATAGAAGATATTGGCCATATTTTAGTGGCTTTGTTGGTGCAATGGATGGGGTTCATGTTTGTGTAAACGTTAAACCAGAATTACAAGGCATGTATTGGAATCGACATGATGTTACATCCTTCAACATCATAGCAATATGTGATTTGAACATGTTATTTACATATACGTGGAATGGAGCACCAGGATCATGTCATGACACAGCTGTTCTCACAATGGCACAACAAAGTGATTCTGAGTTCCCGTTTCCCCCAGCAGAGAAATACTATGTTGTTGATTTTGGGTATCCAAACAAGGAAGGATTTTTGGCTCCATACAAATCCTGAAGAAATAGAGTTGTAAGATATCATATGTCGCAATTCAACTCTGATCCTCCTCCAAGAAATAAAGAAGAATTATTTAATCGATGTCATGCATCTTTACGTTCTGTTATTGAGAGAACTTTTAGAGTTTGGAAGAAGAAATGGAGTTCTTTGTGATTTCCCAAGATATAGCGTTAAAGTACAAAAGAGAGTTATAATGGCTACAATGGGATTACATAATTATATCAGAATTTCAAATTTTCCATATTCAGATTTTGCAGAGATAATGGCAGAGACATGAGCAAACAACATGGATGACGAACCATATTCTGGAGACATGGAAACAACAAAAGTAAATGATAGAGAACGTATATCAGAAATAAGAGATAATATGGCAAATATGTTATGGGAAAATCAAAATCGTCGAAATTAACTTTGTTTATTTTAGTTATTTGTATTTTTTTTTTACTGAATTGATGGTTATAAAATAAATTTTCATTATTTAATTTTAAAATTCTCTTATTAATTGAATAAATTCATTCTAATAATTTTAATTTATAATATTATAATGAAAATTTTACCGCTTTTATATTTTCACCAATCATAACTTTTTTTGTCCCGCACCGCTATATTGTTACTAGTCAAAATATGTTTTGTCCCGTTTTTTTTAACTGGACCGCACTTAGACCACACTTGAACCGCACTTATCCCGCACTTCACTTATTCTGCACCGCACTTTGTCCCGCACTACTAATATCATTGTCACCCGTCGAAACCTTAATTTGAACTCTATTTATTTCCCAAAATTGTCTCAAGGATTTGAGCTATAAATCAATTCTTCATCTATACAAAATGACCTAATTTAAAGAACAAACATAAAATAAAAAAAAGTTGATTAAACAAAACTTTTCTTTTGGGAAATTTTTTCCATAACCTAAGGAAAAAAATTTGTTCATCAATAAGTTTTTTTTTCACTCATTGAACAAAGTAACAAGGTATATTAAGCAGAGACGCTATGTTGACCTCCTTGAGCCGCGTTTAGTGGGAACTAAATCCGGCGTCCGATTAGGTTGCGGCTCCTCCACAACCATCTCATTCGCCATATTATCCGCAGCCTTAAACACCGGATGTGCATACGCGTGTTGAAGAAACCTTTTCAAGTTTAAATTCGGTTCCTTCGTGCGTTCCAACGTATCTTTAACCATTGCATCCTGCAAAGATAGGAGATATCACTAAGAAGACCAAAAAAAAAATACAAAAAGCAAAGGAGACTCATATCTTGGTAGAGCAGAAGAAGAGACTGAAACCTGTAAAGGATATCTGACAAAAACAGGTTGGTAACGTCCTTTGCAGAATTTGTGGAATCCAATGGTTAACACAGGAAGTATGAAAAGCAATGGGGTCGAACGAGCAGCTCGTTTCGTGCTAAGCAATCCCAATAAAAGAAGCTGAGATACGATTAGTGCAATCACCACACGTCGATGAACATCAGGCCAGAATGCACCAGCACTCTCATATTCTTGGTTATACACATTTATAATCTGCAATAAAAGCTGATTTAGTTCTTAGTTTCTTAAGCTTGGGATAAAAAACTAGAACAAAGAGTGTTTTGGATTTGGGATTTTGACCTGATGACGGTAGACCACATAAGCTAAGGCAAAGAAGACGAGGATAAAAGGAAGGAGAATGGGGCTAACAGCTGCGTAGACTAAACCCAGAATGAAGTAGAGTTGTATTTGTGGCTCACCGGTATTGAATCCTATGGTTCCTGGATCCATTGCTTCTTCTCTATCTTTCTCTGTTTTCACTAGGAAAAAGTTCTTAAGATGATAGATTATCAATGGCTTTAACCTCAGTATCTCTCCCGCAACACCAGCCCATCCGTCCACCATAATGTAGGTTATAAAGAAAGTGGCTTTCATCGGTATTGACACACCAATCGTCTTTGGGATTTCAGTTGCAGATTGGTTCAGGAAGCTGTTAAGCTGTTGAAGTGCAGTACCCGCAACTATGCTACAGAGGAAAACGTTGATGAACTGGAACATGTAGTATCTGCTTGCACATCTTCTTTCTAATGCAGATTTACTTATGAAGCCTTCGAATTTCGACATCAGCATCAGTATGCTTGGGAGTACAATGAGAAATATCTTCAATGCGATACCTGGGAGGAAACCTTGAATGAATGACTTTATTGTTTTCCTGTCCTCAAACACAAAAAGAAATCAAAGATTTTAGAGAAACATCATCTCAAGCAAAGGAACAGAGAATTAAGGTTGAGATTATGTACAATTCGATAAGTGGTTTCAAGAAAGGAGCAGCTTTTTCGATGCCTTCAATGTTGGCGAGTGTCTGCACGAATGCTATAGGAATCATGAAGAAGAAAGTGAGAATGAAGAAAGCCACAGCTACCACTAGTCTTCTGATTGTGAGTTGAACATATGGTAATGCAAGATTGTCCCAGTAGATGTCTCGGGGTTCTGGAGCCCACTCGGTTAGCCACTCTGTCGGGTTTCTTGACTGTTGAGTTTGAGAGCAAACTACTGCGCCCCAACGCCTTTTGAAGGATACAAAAGCTGCGGGAACTAGTGATTTTGTGCTGCTCATTACCGTCTCTTTCTCTTCACTTATCTGAAATTATCATAGTAAAGTGTGATCAAGAGGCAAGAAGGTGACCGAACAAGTATAGTGATTATATGAAGTAAGACTGACGCCTTTACTTTTCTTGTTAGACCCTCGATTTTTTCAATGTAGTGATCAATTGCATCAACTTCTTCACCCCAACAGCCAAGAAAACCTATCTGCTCAGGTAAGTAGAAGATTATCAAGATTCAACAAAAGAGAGGATCACTTTTCTCCTTTTTCTAATGAAAGCAATTTGATTGCATATATTGGTTTACCTTTTTTACAGGCCTTTTAGACGGATTCCTAGAGTGTTTGTTTTGATAATAATCAAGCCAATTCTGCAATTTCTTCCTCTTCTGAACCAATTCCGACAGTTTGTTTGCATTGTAGACCGCCTGTTTTGTTCAAACAGATGATGAATAAACTGTGAAGGTGTATGTGGAAATCCCTCAATGGATCATCCTAAGTCAGACAACCACAGTTGTTACCTGGTAAGTGAGGTAGTAATCTGGATGGTTGACCTTAAAGAAATGCTCAACAAGCTCAGTGAATGATTCATCAGGATCTGGAGGAATGTTCCTCACCAGGACCTAGATTCAGCCACACAAAGACAATTACATTATGACTTTGATTTAAAACACTAAACCTGAGTGGACCAAGAGATTCAGAATTCCTATGTACTGTAAACTGGTCAGGTCTTCTTTGTTCAGAAGCAAGAAACTGTAGCCTCATGGAACCTATAATCTTGTACTCTCGTTTTAGAATAAAGCACGTCCAGAAGGTAATCACATAAGCCATACACAAATGCACCCAAAATCTGTACATAAAAGAACCAGAACATTAACCCTTATGAAATCAATACTTTCACATTCCTAGGCGTCAAAATTTACACCCAAAGGCACAATCCACAAAGAAGATATAAAGAAAGTCTCTTCACCTGGATGATCCAGTTGGTATATTAGATATAGAGAGTTTATCTATATCACTGAAAGTTAGATTCTTTAAGTTATCCAACGTCGAATTAGTCCAATTAACAGGCACCATTACTGTAAAAGCAAGACATGCTATTGGGAAAAAGATCTTCAGCCTGAAAATGAAACCGAATGAATCAAATATCACAACTGAAAAAACTTCCAACAAAGATAAAACGATATACATAGACATATACCCGAGTTTGTAAATCCTGAGATAGACAACAGAATCCAATCCAGCATGATCAATAAGCTCAGGCTCAGGCATTCTAAGTGCTTGAGGCATCCAATTCAAGAATCTAATGTAAGATCGAAAATCCAAATTGACAAACTTGCTAGCAAAGCCACCTGTTTTAATAGGGCTACTCCTTAAACCCTTGAGATACCATTTAGGGAAATAGACTCTGTCATTAACTGGTTGAAGCCTAAGAAACGCAAAGGCTATGAAGAAAGCGAATGCAGTTAGAATATTGATAGCTGCTGCCACTCCAATATCGTTTAGTGTAGCCATGATTTAGAGTAAGAACAAAATCTTTCCTGAAACATTTAAACACAACAGAAGGAAATGGTTAAGAGCTTAAGGTTCCTTGCAATCCAAGGACTAGTGATATTGAAGTAGAACTGAAACTTTCTCCTAGTTGCGAATTACAGAATTATTAACCAATGGAAATAGAAATGAAGACTACTACACTAGTAAAATTCCAAAGAACCTTCCCGGAGCGAGATTGTCGATTTTTTTTGTTTTCCTAAATTTTTGCGTTCTACCCAGAAATCGGAATCGCCTGGGTCCCATACACTGTCTTTTTAAAATCCGGTCAAATCCATTAAAAATCAACTATGAATAACAAAAAATTCGTAGAGATTTAAATTTTACCTTCTAAAAAGCTCAAGGATAAAGCTCGTCGTCTTGTTTCTACCGATGAAGTCAGGAAAAGTTGAGCACAGAATGGAGAATCCAAGTCCCAAAAATCTGCACGAGCTTAAGAAGAAGGAGAAGAAGAATAATGAAGGATCCAAGATCAGAGGAAGAAGAAGAAGAAGGAAAATCATTAATTAAAAAATCAAATATTATTATGCATTTGAGTTTATTTTGGAAATCGATCCAAGATTCAACTGAAGTGAGATTTCTGTTGATTCATACGTTTTGGGTGTTTATGAGTCCAATTAATTTATTTTTAATTAATAAATTAATGAAGTGAGTATTACACCGAAACGGGCCACCTGGCAAACGTTAATATGTTGTTAAGTAAAATAATAAGGCTAATTAAGCATAATATATTTTGATTAAATGTTTTTAAAATTAAATGCTTTGTAATTTAGAGAGTGTCCGTTACTGTTGACTTGGAAAACAAAATAAAATTTAACAATAATGGTTATAATAACTTCTAGGTCTGGCCACGTTAACATGTTCATATATAACGGCAATGTTTTTTAATTTTCCCTTTTCTGACATCGGCTTTTATTTAACGTCTTTCATGTTTTTATTTCATTTATTTATTGCCAATTGTAAATTATTATAGGAGGACATGATGTCAAAAAGAAGATCTGACTTTGGAAAAAAGAGGTTGATTAATTTGTGTCAGTTTTTTTGTCTTTTCTTTGGTAGATGATAAGATCCTGCAATATCCTGCACGAATTGAAGATGGTGAACAGTTTAGATGATTGATTACTTTTCTCTTTGTATCTAAAAGATTTTTAAATCTCTAACTCATTGAACTGATTTACTGGGTGAAGGATTGTTGATTTTCCTCGTGTAAACGAATTACCACATGATTACATTACATGATTGGATTCAAGATTAATACAATGGTAGTTGAAAAGAAAATAACTATTTGAAATAGAATTTCGATAAAAATAATCTGCAGAAAGGAACATTCAATCTGATCAAAAAACATAATTTTTAATTCCTTCAATTTTTAGGTAACTTTTGCTTTCTACTATCATTTGCTATATCCTTTTTATTATTTACTTATGTAAGATTATAAACCAACAATATTGTGGAGGACTTGTTCTAAGGTTCCAAGGAGAATCACTCACAACTTCAAATTTGCGTTCTTGTTTATTGTTTGAAAGTTAAAGTATTCATTATAATCATTGACAGGAGATGTTGACATCCTTATTAGTATAATACACAAATAATATCTTCAAAAACTGCATCCTTCGTCTTCTGCCACGTAACATAAGTTTCAAATGATGCTTCTTTGATTTTTTTCTAAACAATTTGAGTTTAAAGAAAAAAAACAAATAACATAACTAATATTTTTCTGAATATGATTTTTTCCTAAAATTTCTGCCACGATCTCCACTTATCTTTTCTCCTTTTCTCTCTAATTATAAAACTTTGCTACAAAAAAAAAAAACATTTCTCTGATTCTGGTGATTTTGTTTCTTCATCTCCACGATCACCATCTTCTCCAATTCCCTTTTTTCTATTTTTCTCTTACACCTTCTCTATTTGCAGTATTTTTCTCTTTTGATATTCGACTCGTCTGTTATTGAGGTAAAAAGAAAACCAGAAGAATTCATTCAGTCATTCGTCTTCAAATGTAAAATCTCAAATCAAACATCTTTGTTCTCATCAAAATATTTTGACCAATATGTTCCTTTCTTCATACCAGCCGTTGTTTCCGGGTGAGAGTGATGTTGATCAACTTGTAGAGATTATAAAGGTACTACCATTTTTCCTTATATCACAATACTAATTGTGCCAAGTTTCATCGATTCAATGCATATTGATATACTTTATTGTATTGAGTAGGTATTGGGAACAACAAGGGAAGAAATCAAGTGCATGAATCCTAATCACACAAAGTTCAAATATCCTCTGATTAAAGCTCATCCATGACATAAGGTTTGTATGTTCATATACACATTCAAATTCATAGGTTCTATGTCTCCTTTAAGTAGCTATTAGCTAAATCATTTTTCATCATAATCGAGATTTTTCACAAGTGAATGCCTCCAGAAGTTGTCAATTTAGTCTCAAGGCTCCTTCAGTACTCTCTCAATCTCTATTGTGTAGCTTCTGTGAGTATATGAATATCATCTTACCTACATTCATTCTGCAAAATCTTTTGTTTCTTTCTCTGATTTTGTTGAATTTTATCATGTTGTCATGCATTGATCCATCCATTATTTGACAGGCTAGCAAAGAGATCCTACTGCACGCTTACCTAACAGACGTTTCTTATATATATATTCAAATTGTCAAAATGTTGGCTTTGAAAAGTAGCCAAACAGCTCAACGTAACATAAATTTTTTTTTTAAAAAGTCATATCTTTCTTTTGCATGTGATGTGAAACAGAGCTTAAAGGTGTGTTTGTAGATGGTGGCTAAGTTAGCTCCAGAACATGTGAGGTAACAGTGTACATGGCTTGGTTTGTTGTTTGTTTGTTGTTATTTGCGGACACAAAAACTAGGGCAATTAGTCTGAAAAATTAATCTCTTCTCTCTCTCCTTTATTTTATTGTTATCATATCTAAATGTTTTTGTAACCTTTTTGTTTATTTAATGAGTAGAGAAATAGTGAATTATTGTGGGGTTATGATGTTGTATAAAGCTAACGAAGATTATTTTGTAAGAGATTTTGGTGTTTTTCTTCATTCTTTGCCGACTTAAATGATTTTAGGTGATAATTGAAACATAGAGACGAGAAAGAAGACATCATTATATAATAATTTACAAGTAATTTAAAAAAATATGGATAAAAAAAATCCACGATCTCTACTTTTTTTTTTCTAAATATTTTTTATTTAACAAAAAAACAAACAAAACAAAAATTTAAAATTTAAAAAATTAAAAAGAAAATGTTCCCATTCTGTTTTTGTTTTTCTCTTATCAAATAAATCATTTGCTACGAATTTTTTTTTACTTTTCTTATTATGATTTTTCTTTGTACAAAACAATTTTAATATGTCGTTTGATGTTATACATAATTCTCAAATAACTCCAACAATAGGCACATGTAAAATTAAAGTTTCAATAGTACACAATTATAATTTTCCGGAAAAAAACCAAAAAAGATTTAGGTTATCGATCTTCTTTGCAAATCTAATTTTCTTTTCAAATAACCTTATTTTCTTTTATCAAAAATATACATAATATTTTACTTTTATATAATAATAATTAATTAATTATAAAAAAAATGAAATATCATTACTCACTATTTAGCCCGTGCATAGTACGGATTTAGTACTAGTATAATAATAATAATAAATTATACAAAAGTCAACGTGTGACATGGAAAGCTCGTATAGACATAGACAATTATGCTTCAGCATCAATTTTTATATAGTTAAGCCATAAAAACAATTAGACAGCAAACCAGAAATTCTTTACCGACCGGACATAAGACTGACTAGATCGTCGTTTTGGAAATTTGCAACATCCCAATTTCCGGTTGAAGATAAAAGAGTTGATAAAGCAACCACAATATATCTCATACTTGGACGTAGCTGCGCATTCTCTTGCGTGCAAGCTTTCCCTAATTCCGCCATCTAAACCACAAACCACAAGACTTAAATCACCTCCATTGGTTTGGTTCAGCAATAACCGGTTTTTATTTCAATTTTTCTGGCTTTTCTGTTTATTGGAAACAAAATACTACTACATGGTTCGGTTTAAGATTTTGGTTATCAAACCGGATTGAGTTATCTTTCTAAATTTTGGTTCAGTGATGGAAAATAACTAAGGAACCTAAAGAGGGATTGTTACCTTATACACTGAATCTAATGGGTAGTTATCATTGAGCCTCGGGTCAATGATCTTGCGTAGTGCTTCTTCTTTATCGGTCTCATTGAATGCTTCTTCGAACTACATTAATCATAAAGAAAGAAAGTGTATGTTAAGCAACCGATATTACATGAGTTGAATCAGAATGGTTGAAAAATGTAAGAAACAATAATTTTTACTAACCACACCAACAAGGCCTCTAAATTCACCACTGGTTTCATTATTTTTGACAACTGCGCCTTTCGCAGAAATCAATTCGTAAAGGACAACTCCAAATGCATACACATCCACTTTTGCAGACACTTCTCCGTAAACAATCCTGCATACATACAGATAATATATCATCACTATACACAATCTATCATGAACTTATATACGAATGCAGAGAGAAAGAGATCAAGTTCTTTACTCAGGTGCCATGTAACCAAATGTACCCATTGCACCCCGAGTTGCTGAGCCTCCAACTTCTGTCAGTTTGGTTAACCCAAAATCAGCAACCTATAACAGGGAAACTTACTCAGCGCCTGGCAAAGCAAAAATTTTTTTTTGGCAATGAGAGACTGAGACTGGACCTTTGCTCGGAAGTTCTGGTCTATCAAAATATTGGCAGATTTGATGTCTCTGTGAACATAAACAGGAACCGTGTGCTCGTGGATATATTCTAAACCTCTAGCTGAGTCTAACGCAATCTGCACTCTCTTAGTCCACGGTAGTGGCTCTCGTCCTAGTTTACATATAAATTCCTTAGTTTTTCCTCAAAGAGTGATTCTCTTCATCAAAGGGGTCTATATATATTGCGTACCTGACCCATGTAAATGTTGTCCAAGGTTGCCGTTCTCAACATACTCATACACCAAGAAAAGAGATCCTTCTACACAATATCCAATCAGGCGAACCTGCAAGGAAGATAATACAATTAACAATCGATCTTTATCTGATCCCAGATATTATCTTGAGAGAAACACAAAAGGCAATTACCAGGTTAACATGATGTACACGTGTTAAGACTTTTAGTTCCGCCAAGAACTGTTTTGATGCCTCCATGTCCATCTTTTTGATCGCAGCTTTCTATAAATGAATCGAATAATTTCAATGTTCCATGTGCATATCCAAAGAACAAACCTAAAAATGATATGAACAAAGATACAAGATAATCTTACTTCTCCTCTCAGCTCTGCATAGTAAACAGCCCCAAAACCACCTTGCCCAATCTTAAAAGACATACTGAAATTATCAGTAGCTTTTGCGAGCTCCTCTAACGAAAACTCAACAGATTTGTCCACGCTTATGGCAGCAACGCCAGAAGTTACTCCTGGACGAGTCAAGTCGCCGCTTTGGAGGCTAGTTGTAGAAGCTAAATGCACATTTGAACAATTTAGTCAGCAAATTCCAGCTAAAAGACACAGAGACATTAAAGTTCAGATAAAACTGTTTGCATATATGATCATCATCACAAGATTACCATGATCAGTTTTAATAGACAACGGCATCGAAGATAATAGTGAATCATTCTTCGACTTCCTCTTTTGGTAAGCATAATATATGATAAACGAGATTAACAATAAAGCCACAACCACTCCTACACATATACCAGCAATAACTCCAGCACCAATACCACCTGCTTATGCAAAAAATATCAATATAATTCCTCAACTTTCCCAAAATTTCTTCTTGCTCAAATTACATCGCCGTGTAGAATCAATCATCAAAACAGCTCGGAAATGGAGATAAAAACCAACCTTGTTTACTACAAAAACATAAGGAAAGGGGAGTGAATTAGGTAATAGAAATCAAAGGAACATAATACGAAGGAAAAAAAAAAGGAAGAAACCTTGATATGAAAGGTGGAAATACACCGTTTGGATCTGCAAAAGACAGAAGAATAAGTTATCATCAAATTCAATTTTTAATTCTTAAGAGCAGAATTTGTTCGATTCCATGATTGATTCTATATACCTTTCCCGGGGATAAAAACAATGCCATTCCCAGAGTTGAAATTCACGCCGGGATTATATCTCTGAAGAAGATCAGCCGAAACACCAGATGAGCTCGCGATTGAATTGAGACTATCCTCACGACGAAGTGGATATGTGACGAAAAACCCATAATTCTTGGAGATACTATCATCTCCGCAAGAGCAATTCACCAACACATCAAGCGTAGCAGAGGGCGGGATGTTCGACTCCGGATATTGTGGGTTCGACGATTTTAAGGAATCAGCAGTCGTGAGATTTGCGTACCTCCTAGTCGCCACTGTTTCATAAGTATCTTCCCGTTGGATAGGGTATCTGAATTTGTAGCCAAGGAAATCGCCAGGTTGACATTCACAAGGGAAAGGCACTAAAACCCTAGAACCCATTTGGATCAAGTCTTTGTTCGTTATGTTTCTGTTGTACCTGAGGATTGGATCGAAATTGATTTCATCGTAAGGCGCTTCCGAAGAATTGAGGTGCTGGTTGATGATGGAGAGGGTTGATCCATTCCGGACGTAATAAGAAGCTAGAGCTGACTTGCAGCTTCCCAAGCACTTAGATTCGACGACGGCGAAGAACACAAACGACGGCGAGAAAAGAAAAAACAGAGCAAATAGGGTCACTAATTTCATTGCCAGAAAGAGATAAACAAGCGAAATCTGAAAGTTCCTTAGATTCCCAGAGGGAGGTCTCTGTTGATACTCTTCGTGTTATGTGGGAGAGAAGAAGAAGGATTCAAAGAGGAGAAGGTTGACTTCATCAACGTTGACTATTTTCAACACAGAGAATGATGATTAGATAGATAGATAATTAGATATATAGTACGGTAAATTATTGTAAGTTTTTCTTTAATTTATATTAATAAGATCATTCCAAGCAACTTCGCAGCTAGAAGCAAGTCTGTTTGGTCAAATATACAAACTTTTGAAGACCACCATTTTTGTTGTAAGATCTTCGGATTTTACTTTAGTATTTTCGATTTAGAAAGTACAGTTACTATTTATATACATGCTTTTTAAAATCAAATATACAGTTATTAAATAGTATATAATTTTTATAATATAACCGAAAAAATTAGAGATTAGTTTTTAATTCTTTAATTTTTATTAAGATGTTAAACTCTCAAACTTTTTGTTTTCTTGTAAAAAAGCTGAGCTTTTGGCTTTGATTTTGTATTAATTCTATGGATATGGACCATATGGTAATTTTGGTATGATTGATTGTGCAATTTTAGGAAATAGTCTTGGTGCACTTTTCGCATTCGGACCAAATCAGACGTAACTGAATCGTACGCACTACAGAGAATGTGTGTCTATATTGAACTCAATCCGAAGCCAGAGAAGAAAGGTGACCGATGCTTATGAGCCTCTTAATATCTTCTACCCCAACTTTTAATTGGATTTTTGTAAATTCTGCACATCATTAATAAGATCACAATATTCAATTGCAACATAGAAGAATTGCGAGTTCATCTTTTAACTTTAGTCTTTTGTAGTTCTATTGTTAAGCTTCAAAACATCAGTCTGCTTTAACTCTCTGGCGTCGAAAGATCCAGCAATAAAGGGAAACCAACCATTGCCAAAACAATATCAACCAGTTACGGCTCTTTGCCTTAGCACTGCCTTCTTCCTTGATTTTGAATATTCCTTTGTACATTTCTTTCTGCTTTTGGTACACAGCTTTCTCTTGCTCTGCAAGAGCTCGTAGCTCTCTTCTAATTGCCTTGTCATCAGGAGCATACTTTTGCGCCTTTCGGAAATCATCACGAGCTGATTCCGTTTGTCCTAGCTCTGCCTTAGCCTTTCCTCTTCTGAACAGCGCTTTTGGATTTTTCTCTTCTTCTGTCAACACCTGACAAGGTTTACAGTTTGTTTAAATTTTAGAGAAACAGAGTACAAACATTAATCATCTCTTCCAATGAATGCCTTGATGGCTCTTACAATGTTGCAGTGACCAATTGCTTCATCGTATCGTTTTAGCTTGATGAGGCAAGCTGCCATGTTTAGATGGCATGGGTTCTTAACTGCTAAAGCCATATCCTGGTACTTCCCATAGAGCTGAAACATAAAATCGTCCCCCATGTATGCAATGGCCTGAGACAGCAACACCATGACTAATCAAAAGCCGAAAGGAGACACAAGAGCCTTGCGCAGACTCGCTAAGTATGCCTGAAAACTAAAATTTGACCATAACTGGTCGAAAGTGAGGGAGAGATGCATAACCATTTCATATTGTTGCATGGCCTCCTCCAGTTTTTCCTCCTTAAACAGGGAATTCCCATCCATTTTTCTTCTGTCCGCTGCACCAATCCTTTCCTCCACAGTCATATCACTGCGAGCCTTTCCCTGTACAGTCCATTCTCTTTGTTAGAAGTAAGCCAAAAGGCTGAGATAAAGCATGGTTATGAACTTGTCTAGATAAGGAAACAAGAAACTAAGGATGATCAGAAACTACGGATGATCTTAAAGAAAAAAAACTTGCCTCCTTTGTTTCATCGAATCCAATAACTTCAGCTTCATATAACAAGTCTGCCATAGGTGGAACATTTGGAAAAGAAAAGTTTCCATCTTTCCCATATGCCAATTCCCAGCCAACATGCAAGAGTGCACGTTCACCGGACTTCATGCTAGAAACACCGATGGCTAAACCGGCCATTTCTTTTTTCTCTGTCTCACACACATTTCACTCTTTAGTGTACAATCTCGTTTGGGAAAATTGGTATAGTAACGCTGACATGTGCCAATCAGCTTCGAAGCAAAAACATATGACGCTCAAATCATTTAGCATCCCAAATATCCTATTCATTAGGTTCACATGATACATAGGCTGACTCGAAAATCTACCAATGATAATGCATCCAAGGAGAGGGAGGTGTAGGGTACACAAATGATGGCCACATACCTTTTCCTAGAACCAATTCAACAGGTTGCTGCTCTTGCCATGTATCTTCAAATTTATGCTGAGAATTTTTGGTCCATGCCCTATAGTGCACTGTAGCCAATATGTTAGATAGATAAATTCAAGTAAATGGATAAGCTTGAAGAAGATTTATGGTTACAGCGCAACAATTTGGAAGTCAATGGTTCCAAACTTATACCACATTTCAAAGCTCTTTTACATGAATAAACCTAGGCATGGCACTTACACTTTCATATCAAGGATTACAACTAACCAATTTTCTGAACTCAGCGAAGAGACTCCACATTAGAGAGAAGATAAACAGTAGCAATAAGTGGAACCCTAAAACCAGTACCCGATTAACAGAAAGCTAATTGTACTTACAGAAGCATGTCGAGTACTTGGATGGTTTGGGACCGTGACCTTCCTTTATGATCTGCTTGCTGACTTTCTCATCCAAGACTTCAACTTCACTATCAACTTTAGAGGGAAAACTGCCGTCTTGAGAAGGCTCACCATGAACAACAGCACTTCCTTCAGTAACTATTTCATTCTCTTGGTCTAGTAACGCCAAATGACACAGTAGGAAAACAGAATATTCATTATCTCTCAATTATGTTGTAAATGATAGTTCCAAGATCACAATATTACACAGAATAGAGCAAGTCCACAGTATCTTGATAGAAAATTTTCTTTAAGAACCAGTCTTAAGCAAAATTCTTCCATACAAAACAAAATATCCAACGGAAGATTTGGAGACAGAATAACTTCAAATCAAAAATAAACGAAAACTTTTACTTACCATGTGCTTGAGTTTGATTCTCCAAAGATTCATCCATTAGTTTAGATTCCAGAGAGATATTCAAACACGGCCTGAATCAACTGCGAGAAGTGTGAGAATGATGGCATTTCATCCAAAATTCAGAAAATTTCAAGTGTTGAATTGATTATATAAGAAGCATTTCTAAACTCAACTATTTTATGATGTTCTAAGTGATATGCTCGCGAGTTGAAGTTGACATAGAAAATGAAGTGGTATTGACTAGGTTCAACAAGGCTTAAAATGACAGAATTTAGATTCAATTTCCACCTAGAGTTGCATCATCGACCAAATCGGAGCCCATTAAGACATAGTTGAAGTCAAGCTAATCGAAAGCATCTCATTTCAAATCAAAACAAGTGTTGTCGTCAATTATAACAGAGAACGAAGAAAGAGTTTGTGGGTTCGGAGAAGGGGTGAGCAAACTTACGAAGTAGGAGAAGGAGAAGCTCAAGGAAGTGTGATTCGTCGTCGTTGTCGAAGTCGCTCGAAGACTAGATGAAAGAGAGATCAAAGATTTTTGGTCTAGAGAAAATATCTCAAGAGGCCCTTTACATTTTCGTTTATGTCGAAATAAACTTAAAACTATTATACATTCAGTGTGAGCCCTGACGTAAAGTAGTCTCGGAAAATTCTAGTGCCCAATTGCATCAACTTCTAAACAAACATTCAAACATAAGACAACCTCCATCGATGAGTCTCTTCTTTTTAGTCTCTCAATAAAAAAAACTAATATTATAATATAATATATATTTCTAATTATATTTTAACAATAGGAAAAGAAAGGAAAAATATTTGCCAGCTACATACACTATAACCTACATGAGTTAGAGTTAGCTACATACACTATAACCTACATGAGTTAGAGTTAATGCACATCAAAATACACAAACTTATACATAATATATTAAATTTTATATTTGTTATTTAATTATAACAAAGTACAATTATGGGTCCTCAAATATAATTTTAAATTTTTTTTATTGTGACCCTAATATTGTAAATAAAACCAAACCAATTTTAATTTAAATTAAAACAATGATATACCAATGTCAAACCAAAACTCAAAAACAAAATAAAAAACTGATTTGGAACCAATATCGAAGTTCTTTCATGGACCTAATTTACGAAAGCTCCAGCAAATCAAATGGAGCCTTGAAGTTTTGCAATGCTGAGGTAAAACAGAAATTTATTCAATACACAATTTCATGTGTGCGGTCTCATTCTTAACAAATGTTCTATATTTTTTTAGAATTTCAGATTCATTCAATTGTGTTATGCTTGCCTTCTTTCTCCGAGAATGTAATTGAAA